>SKCR01042616.1:0-156185 GCA_019454045.1 Zanthoxylum bungeanum
AGGGTCACACTTTCCTTGCTGTGGTGACCAGGGATAAAGCCATCAGTTCATGGGTCGGGTATCAGGTTTCCGCATCCAACAGGGCCTTACTAGTATAATATACTACTCTTTGAATTTTATCTACCTCTTGTACTAATATCAAGCTTACAGCACATTCAGAAACAACTAAGTATAATAATAAAATCTCACCCGGGATTGGCATAGCCAGTAGTGGAGGTTGGGCCATGTAATTTTTGAGTTGTTGGAAAGCGTTCTCACACTCACTCGTCCAATATACTTCTTTCTTGGCCTTTTTGATCAATTGGAAGAAGATGTGGTATTTTTCGATGGCTTTAAAGATGAACCGATTTAGTGTCACCACCTGACCTGTTAAGCTCTACACTTCCTTCACTATCCATGGATGTTTTAGATCTAATACTGTCTTGATCTTCTGTGGGTTTGCCTCGATGTCTCGTGCACTGACCATGTATCCTAAAAACTTCCCTAAGGATACCCTGAAGGCACATTTATCCGGATTTAGCCTCATATTATATTTTCTCAGCAACTCAAATGTCCCTTTGAGGTCGTCCGGGTGATCCTCGGGCTTGGCAGTCATCGTAATCATGTCATTGACATAGAGCTGCATCGTCTTGCCAATGAGCGACCTGAAGACCCTGTTCACCAACCTCTGATAGGTAGCCCCAACATTCTTTAATCCAAAAGGCATTACTTTGTAAAAATACAACCTCTTTTGCTGACGAAGGTTATTTCTCTTCATCATTTGGGTGCATATTGACCTGGTTGTACCCTGAGAAGGCATCCATGAAACTGAGTAACCCGTGGTAAGCTGTCGATTCCTCTAGTTGATATATTTTCGGGATGGGGAAACTATCCTTCAGATAAGCCTTCTTCAACTCAGAGAAATCCACGTACATCCTCTATTTTCTGTTTGCCTTCTTCACTAAGACCACATTTGACACACACTCTGGGTATTTGACCTCCTCGATGAACCCAGCCTTCAATAATTTTTCAACATTTGCCTGAATTGCCCCATACCGCTCCTGGTTGAAAATCTTCATCTTTTGCTTCACTGGCCTGTGAGCTCGGTCAACCTCCAGGCGATGACTGATGATCTTGGGGTCAATCTCAGGCATATCCTTATGGTCTCATGCAAAGACATTGACATATTACTTCACAAATTCTAGCAACCGCTTTCTCAGATCTGACTACAGTCCGTCCTTAACCTTTATTATCTTCCCATGGCTAAGAAACTCCACCAGTTCAAGTTCCTCTCATGCCCCAACTGGGAAGGTTCTTCGGGTTGGGGGTCGGCTGACTTTACTTCTGTCACGTCCCTTTCTTTCCTATTCTCTCATACCCCTTCAATACATAAAATTTCTTTAGAAACGGTGGCGAAGCAACTCCTAGCCGCCTTCTGGCTTCCACAAACAACCCCAACTCCCTCAGGAGTTGGGAATTTCAACTTTAGGTAATAGCATGACATGACTGCCCTGGATTTCATCATAAAGAGCCTTCCCAAGATTACCTGTTAGCTTCTCATGTAGTCTACCACTGTAAAATCTATCATAATGATCCGGGTATGGGGATCCATCCCAATAGTCATTGTTAATTGTACCAGGCCCAGCGATACCACAATTGCTCCTCCAAACTCGTACAACGGTGTCGCGTCTTGGATCAAAGTGGTGTATTCCACGCCCAAGTCGTTCAAGGCTTCATTGGAGATAATATCCACCGCGCTCTCGGGATCCACCAATATCCTATCCACTTTGGCCCCACAGATATTGGCCTTGATTATCAGTGCATCATCATAAGAGCAGTTGACCCTCTGGACATCCTACTCGGTGAACATTATGGGCACCGATCTGGTCTTCTGGATCCTTGGGGCCCTTTCTATTGTCAGCAACTCCGAGCCTTTATTCTGACAATAGTTATTTCTTGTCTGATTTGAATCTTAGGCCAATGTCTTTCCCCCGCTATTGTGAATATATGCATTTTTCCCATGTTATCTCTCATCTCCGTTCGCTAATACTTTCTTCCCTGCTTTCTCTCCTATCTTCGTCTCTAACTTCTCAATCTTCTCGAACTTAGCCTTCTGAAGGTTTGGGTTGTTTCCCTCTCTTTTAGAGCTTTTTCTCTCTTACTTCGTATGGTTTCTTCCATTTTCTCCATCCACTCCGTCGTCGAAGCCTCTGAAGATCTATGGTTTTCATCTCTTTCCATCGTCTTAGTGTGTTTGCTACTTTTTGTACTGATTCCCTATAGACGACGTCAACTGTTAACGATTGTTTTTTCGTTCCAAAGGCGATTCGGGAAAAACCACCCCTCGAACAAACCTCCCATAATCAATGAATTTATTTGGTTTGTTGGGAGCCAAAAGTAAATTTGACATACATACAAGAAAGCACACAGATAATAACTGAGGATTTAACGTGGTTCGGCGGCATGGATCCAACCTACGTCCATATGTGTAAAAGAAATAAAATCTCTTATTAGGAGCTTAGGAGGAAGATGATGTTGAGCAGGGGGAGCAGAACCAAGGGAGGAAGATGATGATGAGCAGGGGGAGCTGCAACCCGCTCCATCAGAGGCTACATGATCATCCGCAGATCTGGATGACGACAAACCTCCAGTACGAAGATCTGAACGAGGTTGGATTCCATCAAATAGATACTCATGATCTGACTATATTCTTCTTACTGAAGAGGGGGAGCCAGAAATTTTCAAGGAAACTATATCTCATAAAGAAAAAGGAAAATGCATGCATGCAATGCATGATAAAATGAAATCTCAGCAGAAGAATCATACTTTTGAGATAGTCAAGCTCCCACAAGACATGATGGCACTGGAGAACAAATAAGTGTTCAAGCTAAAGAAAGATGGCAGCGGAAATGTGGTGAAATAAAAAGCCTGATTAGTAATCCAATGATTCCTAAAAAAAATGGAATCGACTTTGATGAAATTTTTCACCAATTGTAAAAATGGCTTCAATCCGAGTTATCTTATAATTGATAGCCAGTTTGAAATTAGAGCTTGAACATATTGATGTTAAGACATTATTTTTTCATGATGATCTACATGAAGAAATCTTCATGGAGCAGCCAGAAGTTAGGGGTGTGCATCGGTCGGTTCGGTCGGTTAATTCTTGATTTTTTAACCGTAATCGAAATTTTCGATTAAATAAAAGTGTGACCGATTTAACCAATTTATGACACATAACCATTAACCAATTAACCATTATATTTCGGTCGGTTATGGTTAATTCGGTTATTAACCAATCTAATAAATTAAAATTTAATATTTTTTATAATTTTTAATTAGTAAAATTATATATGATGTAGGTCGGTTCTACCGATTTTTCGGAACATTTCAACCGGTCGAACCACTGTCGCATTAAATTTTTTGGATCACTAATTCGATCACATATCTGATTCTAAAAATACCGATTCTAACTAACATTTGATTAAATATATCTATATTTAATTACATGCGAGAGAAATATTTTTAATCCTTCGATGATTGTCACGACCTCATATTTCTTTCCAAACCTGCCATGTTAGAAATTTTAAGGGTCACGAATCCACAACGATGCAAAATCTACACATTTGAAATTTTATGTATTTTTACCTTTAAATTATTGAGATAAACTAAAAATAGTCAAAACCAAACTGTTAATGCAGCTTGTCATTTGAATTTTATCAATTTTATTTTCGGGTAGTATTATCAAATCAATATAACTACAACCAATTTTCATGCAGACTATCTTAACTCAAAAAATTAAAGGATTCGCATGCGCTAATATATATATGGTTTAATTTCGGTTAATCGGTCGGTTCGGTTATACGAATCTCATAACCTTAACGGAACCGAATAACCAAAAAAGTTAAAAATTTTAACCGCAATAACCGATTTAACCGAATTAACCGAACCCTAATAAAAATAGATCGGAACGTTTCTGTTAATCGGTTAAAATCGATTAATGCACACCCCTACCAGAAGTTTTCAAGGTTTCAGGAATTGCAAGCTGAATAAGAGCTTGTACGACCTCAAGCAAGCACTAAGGCACTGGTACAAGAAGTTTGACTCGTTCATGGTAAATCAAAATTATAAAAGAATTACAACGGACCAGTGTGTTTACATTCAAAGGTTTCCGGATGGAAATTTCATTGCTCTTCTATTATATGTGGATGACATGTTGATCGTTGGACAAGATGCAGCGAAGATAAGCCAGCTGAAGACTGAACTCTCTAAGTCTTTTGACATGAACGACTTAGGACCAGCTCAACAGATTTTGGGAATGTAAATAGTTCGAGACATACATAACAAAAGGTTGTGGGGAGAGTTATATTGAACGAATAATCAAGAGATTCGATATACAGAAAGCCAAACATGTCAACATTCCGCTAACACACCACTTCAAACTGAGCAAGAGTTCATGCATATCATCCAAGAAAGAGATAAATGATATGTCATCGATATTATATTCTTCAGCAGTTGGAAGCCTAATATATGTTATGGTATGTACCAGGTCAAATATTTCTCACGTAGTCGGTGTAGTGAACCGTTTTCTCTCTAGCGCGGGAAAACAACATTGGGAGGCAGTGAAATGGATTATCAGATACCTCAAGGGTACATCGAAGTTATGTCTGTGCTACGGGGGAGCTGATCCAATCTTGGAGGTAATACAGATTCAGATATAGCAGGAGATATTGATGGTAGAAAATCTACATCAGATTTTCTCTACACTTTACAGGGGGAGCTGTGTCATGACAGTCAAGATTGTAGATGTGTATTGCATTATCAACAATAAAAGCTTATTATATTGCAGCAGCAAAAGCAGGAAAGGAAATGTTGTGGTTAAAGCGTTTTCGCCAACAATTAAGGATCAAGCAGACATAATACAAGATACATTATGACAGTCAGAGTGCTCTGGCTTGAGCAAGAATTCAATGTATCATTTCCGAACGAAACACATCGATATTTGCTATCATTGGATACGCAAAGTGATGTATCAACAACTGCTGAGACTAGTGAAGATCTATACAGATCAGAATCCAACCGACATGTTAAAAAATATGATTAATTGGGACAAGTTATAGATGTGCAGAGACATAGTCGGGATAATTGTGAGATGACAATCATTTCGGATGCCATTAGAGGGGGAGAATTGAAGAATCCAGCTGCATCACCACCATCATTACATGCCGCCAAATAACTTTAGGTGGAGTTTGAAAATGATGCAAGCTTATAAACAACTTTAGGTGGATCATTATTCATGTGTTGAAATTTTGAGCCTAAATTTTTCTATAAATACAGATCTCATTTGTGAGCTTTAGACATCACAAAATATTAAGCTTCAAAGCAAGAAAGCTTAGAGAGTGTAGAGAGAGAGTGAAGTTTTTTGTAAAGTTTAAACACTTTGTAAATTCTATTTTTATAGTAATAGATTTTTCCTTATTAACACTCTTCAGTTATCAGAGAATCACAACAAATCTTCCCCTCATCTTTGGTAACTCTACTTGCGATGGTATTTTTCGTATAATACTGATGGTGTTCGCCCGTAGTTGTTTCTGGTCTTCTTATGGTTATAAAATGTCTTGGGTAGAGGTTGGCTTAATCTTGGAATTGGATATGACTCTTCTCTAGTTGTTCTTCACCTTCTCTAGATGTTATTCCTTGGCCTTTATTTATTAAATCGATGAAAAAATTCTCAAAAGGTAATTGTTCTCCTTAGGAAAGCTATAAGTTGTATTAAATTTTATAAGTATTTAAGCAAATTTTTAATATATATACATATATATAAATTAAAAATTAAATTTTCTCTAAATTAATAGACATTAATTTTGAATCAAATTTGGAAACCTACGTCGAATCTCCCCAAAACCACCATATGTGATACTTCTGATTGTTTGGCAAATCTTTGTGCTTCTCAGTCCTCTTTTGTTTGGTGGTGTAATCCCCCTCCTTTCAATCTTTCGTTCTTCCTAAAGGATGCTCATGGGATCCCGAATTTTTGATTTCGTTAAGATTTTTTAGGTCTTTATTTTTAATTAATCGTTGTTTTTATTTTCCTTCTTTCTTGGGGTAAGGTTTTTGTCCCCCATTATTCCTGTCATTCTCCGTCCTCTTTTATTTTAGAGAAATTATCTATGGATCACCTCCAATTTAGAAAAAATGTATGTAGCATGACAATGATACTGCATCATTTTTAGTTTGTGTTTTGTATGCATGAGCCACTTTTCCATTAACAAAGTTAAGTGAATGATGACGTTAGAATGACATTTTTTACCAAATCACTATATTATAGTAGAATATTGATACAAAATCGAAATGTTATGAGATGTAGTGACATTATCAATATTCATTAGTGGTATAAAGATAATCTCCAAAAAAAATAAAAAATTAATAATTAATAATAATAATACTTTTTAATTTAATAATAGTTATTATAATTATATATAATAAATTCATATTATTATTAAATTGAAAACGTACAAAATTCAACATATCAAATTTCTCATGTTTATTGGGGCGTGTGATAATAATAAAAATTAATTGAACGATAGTATCAATAAGATAACCAAAACATAAAACATAAACTCTCTAGAAATTTTTTTCTAAGGAAATTAATTCCCATTATAAATTAATAAGTGAAATTGCTAATAATAAAAAAACTTTGTAAATAATTTCTTCATAGACACACGTCTTGACCCCCACCACACTCATGCCTGTCATAACTCCCTGGCTTCACCAGCAACAATCCCACCACACATCGTTATTATAAATAGTACCACTATAACAGTCTTCACGTTACCATAAATATGAGGAATTTGAGATGTTTAAGTTTTGTGCATTAGAATTATTAGAATTATTTTTTTTATGGAGATCATTTTTGTTGGGGTTTTGGGCGATGGGTACAGCGGAAGCGCGGTTCGGGCGAAATCATAATTTAAAACTTTTTCAGATTACCGAATAAATTATTCAATATCTAATATGAATAATTTATTCATATTTAACATAAACCTATGTATTCAATATCAAATATCAATATAAATAAGGTTGAAACGTCGTGAAACTTTTACGAAAAATGTTTTTCCGCAAAATGACGTAAAATGCATTTTTGACCGAACCGTCAACCCGACACTCATAGGGACTGCCCAGGTCATCTCCAATAGTGTTAGGGTAGTTCATGGGCTGCCCAAATAGTGACGGATTCACTGTTTGAACAGGTGTTAGCCGGTTGACTCAAAAGTCGTCTGGCAACGCCGTTTTTGGCCATTTTTGCTTGTTTCAACTCGGAAACACTTTCCGGCAATTGTTCCAACTCCCAAAACACATCCATTACATTCATAATACATCAAATGCATCACAAAATTTCCAGTTTAATCACAACTGATCCAGAACCGAAAATTCCCCATTTTTCATGCTTTAAATCCAAAAATTCAAGATTAATCTAATTAATCAAGACACCAACCAAAGTCACCAAATATGAACAACCCAATAATAATTCTAGGTACCATAAGAGTGGTCATAACACTCTAGAATAGCAACTCATCAACAATTGATAAAATTGGATACCAATTTCAATAATTCCATCCAATTATACTTCACACGTGCATAACACCTCCAAATCCATCCACTACAACCAAAAGCCCCAAATTTAATGAAAAAAAGAAACCCTAGATATCACTATATCATCAAGAAATAAGAAAAAATAATTTTCCAAGCTTAGGGATTTTAGAATTACCTTTAATCATATGTTTCCTTAGCTTTGTTTCTTGATTTTTCCTTCTTTCTTCACTTTGATTCATCAAAAACATTAAACCCATTTTATTTAGGGACTCTCGGCAATGGTGGAGTGAACAAGAGAAAGAAAACAATTTTTTTTTTTCATTTTTAAAAGCCTTAATGACCGACTTTTACAAGGTTATAATGGGGATTTTGTAATTTTTGATCAAATCAAATTAAACTTTATATTAACCAATCAAAATTGGACAAATAAAGTTTAATTTAAATCATGCCAAGTGTTCTAATTATATATCACCATTTATCATACTAATTATGACAAATGGATAAGATATTTAATTTTAATTTAAATCATGTCGAGCTTCCAGAGGTTGTTCTTCTTCCTCCTCCTCTGGAAGCTCAACCACCTCATCTCCGAACAGGCGGAGGCATTTGCTCGAAGGCCTGTAGGAGCCAGAAGAAGGTCGAACAGTTGTACTTGGTACCGCCCTTTTTGGAGAATATACGGGCTGTACCGCTAACCGAGCAACCAGTTTAGTTTTTTCTTTGGCCTCCATGAGAATCGAAGTAATCAACCGTTTTCGAGAACTTCCGACTTCATCCGGCACGGGCGTCTTGGCTGCACCACGAAGCCATTCAAGGTATTTCACTTGCTTTGACATTCCTGCAAACAAGGCAAAATGTGGTCAGTCTCCAAATTCAGATGACTTCATTCACATTTGAGTTTAGTACAAGGAATCTATCCGAAGGTTAGTAGGAAGCTACCTAATCACCCCGGGGCCTGTGGGGGTGCGCTTCGAATGAGGCATGACTCCACAAAGGCCGCATCATTGACTACTTTTCTCCAATGACGGGCGAAGTTTCAGGCCATCATAATTCTAGCTCGGACTTTGTGGGTGACCTTAGGAGGATCCCTCCAGCAGGCTGAGAAGGATTGGTGAGTTAATACTTAATCATGAAAACTAAAGAAAAGAAACTAAGGGTTCGGTTCCTAACCTCTCGCTCTGAAGACATTTGAGACCTCTGTCTCCTCTGAACACGTTGGCCAAGATCGTCCCCAGTCGTCTACAGCCCAAAACCAAGGGTCCTTGAAGTGTTTGTTGGTTTGAGGGAGGTCCTTGATTAGGGCAGGTGTGTTGGCATATGGAGAAAAATAATATCAACCATGGTGGGATCTCGGGTTGGCCTTCAGTTTATACAGTCTTTTTAGCTCCTCGAAGGTCGGTTCAACGAGGCCTGCCTTGTGCCAGATTACATACAAGCCGACCAGTATTCTCCAGCTGTTCAAGTTTAGTTGGCAAGGGGCGATCTCCATCCTGGCTAGCATCCTAACAAATATGGTTGAACGGGCAGCCGAAGACCGCACTCGAAAAAAGAAGGAAGAATAGCCACCGAGCCGGAGTAAGGTTGGCTTGCGCGCTCAAGCAGACCAGAGACCTCAAGAGCAATATCAATCAGGATTTCGTACTGATGGCGGAGTACGCCCAAGGCCTCTTCTGTGATGGTGGAAGGTCGGTTCATGTCCAAGGCAGAATAGTCTAATTCGCCCGGCTCAGGCTTTCCGAGGAATTCTATGGTGATAGGTGTCATTTTCTTCTTGAGAGGGGGTTGGGGTGGTATCTAGCTCCTCTATGCTGGGTGATCCCGAGTTGGAGAAGGATTCTTCAGTGCGGGGAGGCTGAGGTTTACAGGCTGGGCCGAGGAGGATTCGACGTCAGACATTCCTGACAATCACAATGGACGAGAAGGTCAGTAAGTGGTTAGTTTGAGGCACCACATACTCGAGAACTACTCTGACTTCCGAGAACTTAAGCGTACAGTCTCTAAATATCCTAGCAATGGCCACAAACAGCAAGTCTCTTCCTAAAAGCATCCAACCATACACAAAACACAGAAAATCCAAAGCATATGCATCCTACCCCACAACCCATCCTTCAGCCAGAAAACACATACATCATACACTCCACACCCAACCTGAAATACACATTTGCAACGAGGAACGAGAAGATAGGCATGCTAGAAGAAACAAAGAATAGACAACAGTAAGTAAACAAGCATTCGCAAGCCACGAACAGTCATGATAGCTTATAGAAACTGAAATAGTGAGTTAGAGATGAAACTTACTTGGTTTGAGTAGATGTGTTGGCGGTTGATCTGGTCGGGCTTGATGATTGCTAGTCTCAGGAGTAACGAGAGCTCTGGCACTTTGAGAATTTAGATTTTTGTAAAAGGGATAAAGAAGTGTTTTTTCGCATTCTTATAGCCAACTTGGGGTATTTTTGGCCGTCGGATCGGGGAGAGTCTTCGGATGTGTGCCGCGCATCGCCTTCGGGCTCCATCTGCTCAGAATGAGATGAACGGTTGGGATTGAAAACTTTTTGGCTGACTCATGAACGGTCGATTATTTTGGTTTTTGGCGGGAGGGGCATGGATGTTTGACAAGTGTCACGCTCGGGTTTAACCCTATAGATGATTTGATGGGCATTCAAAGAGGATGTATGGCTTGCGGTTCTCGAGGGACGGCTACCAGAAAAGTAAAATGGATATTTTTTTCGAGTTGGAGAGACGTTTGAAAATGTGACAGAATTGTTTAGTGACCGAGCACATGAAGATGACCGAGGACAGTTTGCTTGAGGGCCAAGGTAGTTTCTTGTTTTGTTTCTGAATCCAACCACCAACTGATTGATATCACACTCTCGATTTTGTAGTTCCCGGCACCAACTCATACACTCGTTGAAACCGAGAACTAGGGGACAAATGTTGATAGTGATTTTTGGGATAAGATATCTGAACAGTTCGGCAAGGGCAGAGAGGGAATTTTCCTCATTAGGAGGACCAGTGCTCGGAGGGTATTGGCTTTCTCTCAACCAGACTTCGAGATCGAACTCGGTTTCCTGATCTGACCGATCAGAGCACACAGTATGATACAGATTCAGAGACCGACCACATCAGCACAGAGACCAACCACAAGAGCCCGGTAGCTCAGCTCAGTTTTGTACAACCTTCGATACCACGGCAGATGGGGTAGATAGTCAGGGTCAGGACGGGAGCAGTTTGGGCAGTTCAGTAGATCATCTGGCCGACGTCTTGATAGTTGATATGTGAACGAGGTAGTTTGGACTTTTCCCTCTGGCATGTATGACTTTTTGGGAGCACTTTACAGGCTGGCTACAGTATATTGCGTGTGGCAATGGAGAAAGTAGGGTGATATGACAAGCCGTCAGGTGGCAGGTTTGCTTTCGGTGAAGACATTTTTAGGGCAGAGAACTCATCAATCAACCAGAAGTTCACGTGAGTGACGACATGGAAGTAGGAGAATAGTGTTGTAACTCCTTGTGTATATAAAGGAGAGTTAATTTCATTTTCAGAAGATAAAGAAGATTACTTGTAAAAACACCGCAAACAAACAGTTCGTTTTCTTTAGTTTCATCCATAAACAGGTCGGTCGAACTCAGTTTAGAAATAAAAATAACACCCCACTTTGTGTCTGTGGACGTAGGTTGGATTCGCTCCGCCGAACCACGTTAAATACTCTTTGTCGATCTTTGTGTTTTTCCTTGTCTTTTAGCTACATTTGCTTTTGGTCTCCTATAACCAAACAAATTCAAGGTTGAAGGAGGATTGTGATGAAAACCCACAAGAGATTGTTATCCACGCAACTTCTGTGAACCACACGGGAACAAAACCCGTGAAACCCACAAAAGATTGTTATGAGCGCCCAGGAAAGCATAACGAGGTTTGGAGATTAGAAACCCGTGAAGAAAAAAGCCTTACGAACCCCTAATTGCTTGAAACGCCACAAAGGACAGCAACCCATTTGATAAGTTTTTGAAGAGAATCCACCCTTCCATGGTTAGCCATCATGGCCTCACCACCAATGTGTCTGGCGGCAATATTAATTTTTTTTGGTTAAAACATTCATGCATTTTATTAATGAAAAGCTTGTTTAAATAGTACAATGGAAACCCTAATTGTAATATGTTAAAAAAACCATAAATAACCCTAGGTAATAATTCTTATTACAAATAAAATCTTGGGCCCCTAACATTTGGCCCACTCTAGAATAAACACCAATGTTAAAACCTAGGGCCCCTAACAATTGGTCCACTCTAAAATAAACATTATCATTAACCCCCTCTAGGAGGCCTTCACTTGTATATTTTCGACCTCTGCATTGCCAAATAACTTGAATGGATTATTAGGCTTCATCATTGGATGCTTGGATCCATACTTCGAGGCTTGTTTTCTTGATGCTCCCTATATCATATCAGATTGTCTCTGTAGGGTTATCTCGAAACTGCCACTGGGACGAAAATCACCCGTTAACATCACCATTAACATAAAAGTGATTCATTGAAACAAAATAAAAACTATAGGTGGTACAATGTCATTGTCAGAAATTCATGGTGGCTACATGTATTTTCCCCACATCTAATGTGATGCAGAAATAATTTCCTTTTATTTTAAATGAATTCCTTCGATTTTTCGAGGTTTGAGTTTTTTTTTTTTAAGTACAAGACTATTTTATTAACTAAATAAAAAGTTACAGCAATTTTAGAAACACATAATAAGCCAGTGATTAAAAGAGTCTTCATAATAAACCGGTGACTCTTAATAAGTCGGTTAAACCTCAATCGGATTACTGACCCTTGATTTCTCGTCAGACCAGGTCAATGGACCAATTCGAATTTTAAAACATTGTAATTAATAAGCCTTATCTCAAATATATGAATCATAATATAACCAGCATAAGGGTTTTCAGAAAAGGCATTAAAAATAATAATAATGAAGCTATAGAGTAGAAACCCATTATTTATTCCATTAGTATCTTTAGATATAAGTTGATGTATTAATATGAGTTTGTGCTGGCATTATGGCATTCGTTAAGAGATACATAAGTGTACCTACATAGAATTTATATTAAATAAATTATGACTGTTGATTCAATATTAAATTAAACACAAATTCAACTCAACACTAAATCCCCAGTCAATCTATCGGACAATTTAGTTATACATTTGGTATCGTATAAGTCGCTGGATATCAAGCGCTTGTCCAACCTGAAGTACTTGAGAAAGCTTTTGAAGAGAAAAATCCAATTCGATAAGCCTTTTTTCGTATTGCCTCCTCTTGTACAAGTTCATCCGAGATATGTTTGAGCACTTGGAAACAAGATCAATCGCTTTCTTCAGTTGCTGAAGAAACAAGCGAATGATCTCTCCTCTTTGATAATCGTTCAGCCCTTGATTTAATCTATCCATTTCAATGATAATAGGAGCTAACATGTTGATCGTATTTTCAAGGCTATATAGGGCTTTTCGGAAGTTACTGCAACTTTTCTTTGATTCTTTAATCGCCCCATATAGCTCTTGAATTGCAACACCTACAACGGCACCTGCTACGAGTCCTGCCAATGCCACTGCCGCCGCAGCCGCCGCCGCCGCTGCCCCCGTCACTACCATGGCTAATAGTACTACTAGCTATTAGTTGGAAGGCAAGAAAGTTTCTGTATATTGTTACTACTTTATAAATGGTGATGATCATTTTATATAGGAAATTAAAGGCTTCAAAGACAGCAAGTAAATTAAAGAATGGACGGCAAGCCATTTAATAATATTTAACTTTGAGCCAAATAGTATTATAAACCGACGAGGGTTTTGAATTAAGTATATATTTGCAACTCGTTCTATTGATTTGATGATTGCATATTCTTGGAAACTTTCCATTCCAATCGGATTACTAGTTTCCTACAAGCACGTAACATGGTTGAAGTTGAAATTAGATTATTATATAAATTGTTTTTTTACGTCGCCATCATGTACAACGGTACAAGTTGGGTTGAAGGATATTAGAGTAGGGATGGTAAAATCTGGATCCGATCGGATACGGATCCGGATTCGGATGCATTTTCAAGAGTCCAAATCTTATGTCACATTAATTGTGCTCCACTTCGTGTTCCACCAATCAAATTTGGACAACTAATATCTCTCATTAAATGAAAGAACAATTTGATTGGTGGAGTGTTAAAGTCAGAGTTCTCTCATTTAATAAGAGATATTAGTTTGTCCAAATTTGATTGGTGGAGCACGAAGTGGAGCACAATTGATGGGACGGAAGATTTGGACTCCATTTTCAATGTTTTGGGTCCGGATCCGGATATCTTTTTTTTTTTAATTGTATTATTTTTATTTATATTTATATTTTGTAAATTTTATTAGTTTTATTTCAATTCTTTTATAATTTTTAATTATTCTATTATATTTTTATTTATATATGCATATTATTTTATATTTTAATTTATTTTATTTATTTATTTATTTTTCCGGACCCGGATCTATCCGGGCCGGACCCGTGCGATCCCGGGTCCGGATCCTAATTTATTAGACCCGGATCCAGATATTTTAATCACAGTTCCAGGTCTACCCGGACCCGAGTCTTCTGGGTCTATGCGGATCCGGGCCAGATCCGGGTAAATTTGACACCCTATATTAGAGCAACTCCATAAAGGGATGAGGATTCGATGCTTAGTAGGATTTATTTAATGTGAGATTTATGTGGATTTCATTTATTTTTTTATTATTGATCCAATGCTCACAATGGATCCTAATTCCTTACTTATCAAATGATATTGAATTGCTTAACTAATGGTTTTAAAAGGCGCAACAATAGAGATTTTTAAAATGAGATTCCATTTCTCATTCTTTAATAATATTGAAGAATAACATCTAAAAATATTATATAATTTTTTTTTATCAAATCATAATAATTATTACTATAATAATTATTTATCTATTAAAATAATATACAGATACACGTAGAAAATCCAAAATGTTTTATTAAAATAATATTAATATTTTTTTTTTTGAATAATCTTTTGAAATGGAATTTATTTTTTTCTTGCCACACAAGTGAAAAAATAGACATTTGAATAGTAAATTTATATGAGTTTTGAGTCTTTATAGAGGTGTAAGGAAGTGACTTGAAGAAAAAAATATTTTTCATATTGATTATGCAACAGCTAAAAGTAGACGCAGCTTTAGTATTGAAAGTGAATCGTTATAGATTTGTATCCGATTATTTATTTTTCGCCTTTCTTTTAAGTTATTGCTATCTATATAGTAAAAGATTATATTTTTAATCCGAAACATAACCTATTCACGTTATATTCATTTTCCTAACAATATTATGATATTTAACTTTTCGGGCATATCAAAATATCGAAAAAGAAAACGAATAATGATTGTATAAACCCCAGGCAGTCGGAGATTTACTTACTTTATTTAAATCCGGATCGAATGATTTGACTGCGAGATTTTTAAAGTTTCCAAAAAAAAATTAATCATAGTCTATTGATCTAAAGTTTTTAGTTCCATAGTTGATTGGGTTACAATTTTTTGTCATTGATCCTAATCACATACGGGTAATTAATTTAATATCGCTTATATAACAAAATTATGAAATTATCTACAAGTACATTTAAACAATAACAACTATACCCAAGAAGGGGTGGATTGGGTAATGTCTTAATTATGCGGAAATATAATTCTTTTCAATTTTACGTTATTAAGTTAGTAGCTTTACCAATTTAACTTACGTCAATTTTCTTAATCACAATATGTCACCAAAATATAAGTTGCTAATTGATATGCAAATATAAAATATAACTTGCGATAAATAAAGAGTTTAGGGATAGAGAAATTAACACCGATAATTTATAGTGGTTTGGCCAATAATGCATATGTCCACTCATCCAATCCGCGCTTAAAACTTTCCACTATGTCAAAGTGATCGCACACTTTTACACCGTGAGTTTTCTATGACTTACTCACAACTAAGAGTTTTGTCCTCTAGGTTCACTTCAAACATTTACACAATAGTTTTATCTCTAGGTTCACTCTTAAACCTTTACAATAATCACCCTTTTGAGTATTCCCACTCAACAAGGGATTTCCCAACCAAGTGTTTGAATAGAAAATTTTATAACACAACTTGGACACTCACAAAAGATAAGAAGATTTAAGTGTGAGTTACTAACCCAAATAAACCAAGCTCACTAAATGTATATGAAGGTGAAATGTGAGTTTTGATTATGATGAGAGTGTATGATCAAGAAGATATAGGTTACTCTCAATGTTTTTGTCTTCGAGAAAATGTAAGAAGGTGTTAGATTAAGCCAAAAATGAAATTAAGGCTCAATATATAGTGAAGGTGAAAAACTGCCCCAGCTATCTATCTGAGATTAGTAATCCGGTCTATAGAGGTCGGTATGCTGGTCCTGCAAAAGTAACGACTATATTACCGTTAAAGATTAAAGGCCACATACTGATTTATTGACTGGTATAGTGACCAGTATGTCGGTTAGCTCACCGGTATGAGGACCGGTATGAACCGTTCTGGTTTCAGCAGCTGTGCAAACTTCACACTGACCGGTATGGGAGACCGGTATAGAGCAGCCCAATTCTAGAAAGCATGCAAATCTGCCCAAGGCATAGTAGAGTCACCGATATACCGGTCTCAGTGTCAAAATATCAGGATTTGGAGGTTTAAATCATTATGCACTTGTCTCTAATGCATCTAAATGAATGTGCATGAGTCCTATGAGTTTAGAGTACTTTAATTATAAACTCACTTATAATGAGAGCCATAAGTTATAAGATTATACAAGATTTCGTAGTTTGGCGCTTGAGTTTTCACATCCATTATGCTCTTCACAATCAAATATTTCGACATCTTTTTTTTAATATACACAAATGCGCGTCGAAGTCTTTCACGTTACATTATCAAAATCCATATTTGAGAATATGTCGTTGACAAATTGGTGTCAAGACAATCCCTGATTTAGCTTCCTACAAGTATAGTTGATTGGGATGAAAAAGAGAGAATATTTTCTCATACCTCTTAGATTGAGGACTCACAGTTAAAGATAAATTTTTTTTTTATATGCATTATATAAAATATGATTAGGAAAAGTCTTGATATACGTAATTTATTTCTTTAATATATATCGTTTTTAAGACTTAAACCTATAACAAGATAAAGAAATAATAAAAAAAAAAGAATTAGCTTTAACTTGGGTAATTACAAATTTCTCTATCAAAATATTTTCATAGGACACATATTTCAAACTTCAAATGAGGCATAGTCATGTAAATTTATTATTGAACTTAGCCACTAATAACATTTCATTTGGAAGTTTCGGTTGTATAAATCAACAGCTGATAAATAACCTTGTTGTTGGAGTAATTCTTTGGCGCAATAGAGGTTTGGATGACATGGTATCATCAATAAATTAGTAAATGACATGTATGAATTAAAATCCATATTTTTAGTTATTTTTTAATATTTTAGCACGTGTGGCAATAGATTATTTGATTGTTACACGGATGACGTGATACGTCTATTATATTGTAGATTTTCTCCTGCCGTTGACGCTCGAGCTAGAAATTTATTGTAGTATTCAACCCTGGCCTCAACATATGGATTTATAGTTCGTGGACAGTGCTTTTCGTGACTGTTTTGTAGATTGTACGATCTGCGACTTGTTCTTCGAATCCTAAATATATTTACATATTTGTCATCTTATGATTTAACCAAATATGTATTACTAGTCCTAGATTTATTTACAAACTAATTGAAATAAACATAAGTTAATCACAACATAATTGCATACCTTTCTTCTTGTAGAGATGCACTTAATCAAACTTAATTGATTGTTTAACTCAATAAGCAAATGCTCTTATTTATAGGAGGGAAATAAATTGATTACTATGTAATCACATGTATTTGGATGCATAATGACTTTCTCTAACCCTTCCAAAAATGTTACCATCATGGGTGTACCATATGTTCCTTATTTAACATTTTACTAATTGTTGTTATTTAACAACTCTTGTTGTTACTTAATTATTTAATTAACAACTCTTGTTGTTACTTAATAATTTCCAAGATTATTACTAATTGTTGTTATTTAACAACTCTTAATAATTTCCAACATGAAATTATTACTAATTGTTGTTATTTAACAACTCTTAATAATTTCAACATACAATTAGTAATTTCCAACATCTCTCACTCACACATGATGGGATCAACAATTTTATTGTCTCTACAAGAATAATTCATACTTAGCAATTGTGTCGTGCGACCAGCATACTTCGAGAGCTTAATTGCTATACATCTGTTAGGAATATATAACTGCTCGAAAAATGGATAGAACCATAGTGGATTATGTATGCAGTATCATCGATCATTTATCACATTAAATCTCTCTCGATCTTTTTTTGGATGTAATATTTATTTTGTATTCACAATCATGTTTGATCACATAGAACAACATAATTGGTCGACCAGTGAATACAAGCTAATGTGATATAACTCATATAATGATCTTTCTCATTTCTCGAATCTCTCAACCTTGAATCAATTCGATTTTCCAAAGATGTCCTTTCGGATCGAATCTCTCATGATCTTTCAGTAACACTCCAAGATAGCGATCATCAAATCAAAGTTTTAAGAAGCAGACAAGAGTCTAAAGGGTACAAAGTGAGATTGAAATAATCTCAAGGGTCTCACACAATATCAAGACTAAGATCTTTACTTGTATTACCCTCAATAGTCACAAATGTACACATGGTATGAAAATATGTGCTATGGTATTCTCTCATTTCCCATAGAGCGCATGTCTCATAAAATATCGTACAGATTATAGTTCAGACAAACACAATGTCTAACTCAAATCTGACATTAAGACAAGTAAGGTGAAACGAACTTATTCACCTTAGGTCATATCACAGAGAAAGTGACCTCATAACGACATTACATAATTTTCAAGCTTGAGCTCTCTAAATTATCACTCAGATAATTAGCTTAAAAATTTGTCTCATCTCCCATTGACACAAAGTAATGGAGGCGATTGCCCGTGTGAGAGGGACAATCATTCACTTGTCTGACATACTTCTCATACTAACGAATAATATATTTCTTTAAAACATGTATCAACGTATTAACATGTAAGCATTGAATGCAAACATCAATGAGTATTAACATTAGTAAACATTGTTTGGGAAAAAATACATATCATAATATGTAAGCACATTAACATCTACACAATCCCTAAGTTTTTACATGTCTAACAAAGACATCTCTAGGAACATGCTTCGTCAATGGATCTGCTACCATTTCTTGCGTATAAATGTACTTCATGTTTACCTTTTCTCGTGCAACTATGTCTTTCACAAAATTATATTTGGTATCTATATGTTCGTTTTACAATGGAATTTTGGGTCTTTTGTATAGGCTATCACTGCTTCACTATCACAGTTAACTAATACTGGACCAGAAGCTTCATTTGATATACCCAAATGATCTAAGAACCTTTTCAACCATACAGCCTCTTGTATTGCCGATGAAAAGACCACAAATTTAGCCTCTATTATGGATAAGGCTATACAAGATTGTTTCTTACTGCTCCATGAAATGACACAATTGTTTAGCAAGAAAATTAAACCGGAGGTAGATTTTCTTTCATCTAAATCTCCTCCCCAGTCAGCATCAGTATAGCCTCTCAATTGCAGATCATTTCTTTGATAACACAGTGAGTAATCAGCTGTCCCTCTCAGATACCTAAATATTCTTTTAACTGCTTTCCAATGTGCTAGTCCTGGATTGGATTGGTATCTACTTACCATTCCAACAGCGAAACAGATATCAGGTCTTGTACATAATATTACGTACATTAAACTTCCAATTGCATTTGCATAAGGAAATTTCTTCATTTGTTCCTTTTCCTGTGGAGTTTCAGGACACAATCTACGACTCAAAGCTTCAGTTTTCGTTATAGGAGTATCAATGGGTTTACAAGCCTGCATTTGGAAGCGTTCAAGAATTTTCTTTATGTATGACTCATGTGAAAGAGATAATAAATTCTTTGAACGATTTCTTGAGATCTTAACCCCAAGAATATATGGAGCTTCACCCATATCTTTCATCTCGAAGTTAGATGATAACCCTTCTTTGATGTGTTTTACAAACTCATTATCATTTTCAGTTATAAGTATATCATCCACGTACAAAGATAAGATAATGAACTTATCTTTATCTCTCTTGGTGTACACACAATGATCCTCATATATCATTGTGAAATCATTCCAAATGATTGTATTGTGGAATCATATATACCATTGTCTAGATGATTGCTTGAGACCATATATAGACTTTAAAAGTCTACATATTTTCTCATTTTCATTTTCTTTTATGAAATCTACTAGTTGTTTCATGTAGATTTCTTCATCAAGTTCTCCATTGAGAAAAATCAGTCTTTACATCCATTTGATGTAATTCTAGATCCATGCTTTCTACTATAGCCAGAATCAAGCGAATTGAGGTAAACATTACAACAGGTGAAAAAGTCTCTTCTTAGTCAATTCATTTTTGTTGTGTATACCCTTTTGCTACAAGTCGTGCTTTATATCTTTCTATATTTCCATCAGCATTACGCTTTATTTTAAGAACCCATTTGTTCTTGATTGCTTTACGTCCTTTGGGTAGATCAACCAATTTCCAAACTTGGTTGGACCTCATTCACTCAATTTCGTCTTCCATTGCTTTCATCCATTTTTCCTTAGCAGGACACTGAAGAGCCTCTTTTATGTTTCTAGGTTCTTCATCCTCTTGAGGTAGAATCATAAAGGTTTCTCCTTCGATATCGAAACGACGTCGAGGAATGCCTATACGATTACGTCGAGGTTCTCCATCCTCTTGAGGTGGAATCATAAAGGTTTCTCCTTCGATATCGAAACGACGTCGAGGAATGCCTATACGATTACTATGCCACAATTGGCATTCTAGTGGTGGAACTGATTCCTCACTTTCCATATTATTCCCATTTGGATCGTGCACATTGCTCCCACTTGGATTATGTACATCACTCCCACTCGGATCACGTAAATGAGACTCGTGTAAAACTAATTCATCATTTTGAGATTCATGTGAAACAGATTTATTATGTTTTCTCAAATTTCTCTCATCACTCCCACTTGAATTAGGTAAACCCGAGTGTTCACCAATCATGTGATCCATGTGATCCTGAGTTTCATATAGAGATAAATCTTGACCTATCTCTCTCTGCTTAGGAAAATCATTTTCTAAAAATGTGATATCTCGTGATTCAAATTATGTCACGCCTCCACTTTCATGTTCACCTATGCAAACATACTTGTAGGCATTTTATTTTTGCATGTGAAACCCGATGATGAGTCTCATTTGGAGGCACTACCTTTTGAGTCACGGAAGCCGCGGGAAACAGATATCGGAAGGGGAAATTCAGAATAAACAAGGTTCACTGTTTTCGTTCGTGCTGCGTTCGTGTATGCGTTCGAACGGCAAACAGATTGCGGGCGTTCGTGTCGCGTTCGGGGAAGCGTTCGAACGGTGTCGGTAATTCTGGTTTTGCTGCTAGCCTCAACCCAAGCCCAATTAGCCCACCAAGCCCATAAGACACATCATATTAAATCAAATATTAATAAATTAAAAGTCAATTAAATAAAATATTTGAACCATTTACCAATTAAATAAAACATAAAATATAATCATACCTAATCTAAACCAATCATACCAAGTTAAAATCAATCAACCAATATATTATTCCCAAACTCAAAATATTGTATGCCTAATCAACATAAACTAAAAATTCAACCTTCCTTATCTAGCCAAGATTTGTCCCCCCTCAATCTTTGACTTCCCTTATCCAACACCAAATCAAATCCCTCTTTAATTAGCCAAATCTCTTTCCTTGTCAAGCCTAACCCTTTGCCTATAAAAAGAACCCTTCACCAACCTTCTCAACCCTAGCTAGCTCATACACATAAGATACAGAACACACAGGAAAATTACAGGAAGAACACACCCAAAAATATTAAGCAAGAGATACAGAGGAAACAGCAGCGAAACCACAAGGAAACAGCAGCAAAACGGACTCGAAACAGTAGCTTGAGCGCAAAACAGCGAAGGAAAAGGCAAACCAGTGAACCAGAAAAGTTGCGGAGCTTTACCCCTTCCGATCTTCGTGAAACGCGAGTCCGAGAGACGGCTTAAAAGGTTAGACCTGAGGGTACTTTTCACACTAATCTCTATGTGATTTTTGTTATTTATTTTGATTATATTTTACTTATTCGTTGAATCTTGTTTGTGTATGATGTGTGTTGTGGGTATTGGATGAATGAGAAATGTGTTAACTCTCGCGGTATATCGGATGGAAACCCGGACATAAATTTCATAGCTAATTCCGAATGGACGGTAATATGATCTGTACTCGGGACACAACTCCACATACCGCTTGAGTAAACGGCACTATCTTTTGCCTTGTGTTGCTTTGGTTTGTTTATTTTTTCGTCACTTGAATTCTGTATGTTGTTTATTTATGCATGATTCAATCGAGCGCATGGGCTTAGTGAGTTAGTCCAAAGGTCCTCTATTTGAGAGACGAAGAGCCTAAAAGGCCACCTTTGTGATACTACTTCGCCGCGCCGGTTGATGTGTGTTCGGTTGGATGCAAGATACGTTCAATCGGGCATACTTAGTTTGATATTATTGTCTTTATCTTTTTATGCATGGTTCAATCAAGCGCATGGGCTTAGTAAGTGGAATGAAAGATCCCTTATGGGGAGGGGTTAAAACCCTTTACCACGATGCTTTGCCGCGCCGGTTGATGCATGTTCGGATTGGATGTAAGATGTGTTCAATCGGGCATACTTGGTTTTGATATGATTGTCTTTATGTTTGTATGCATGATGCGATCGAGCGCATGGGCTTAGTAAGTGGAATGAAAGATCCCCTATGGGGAAGGGTTAAAGCCCTTTACCACGATGCTTTGCCGCGCCTCGCATTGTACTATTCACCATTTATTTATTGCGTCCCATTTCATGCATCAGATCTGTCCCCGTTCGAACGCGTCTACGAACGCAACTCGAACGCGTATGCATTTTGCCTTATCATGCATCAGGTCTCATTTCTGTTCGAACGCGTTCACGAACGCCATACGAACGTGAGCATTCTATTTCATTTACGTTCGAACGCGTTAACAAACGCCATACGAACGTGACCATTCTGTTTCATTTCCGTTCGAACGCGTTTACGAACGCTACACGAACGCGAACACACTGAACTGAGACATATTCATCACATGCCATGTATAATTGTTTCTTAGGTGATTTCTTATGGAACCACACATAGTCATTCTTATCTTTGTGCACATAATAATGAAAAGCATGTTTATTCCATTAGTTGCGTCATTGCCTTAGTCTTGATTTAACGCATTACGATTCATATACCTATGCCACGATGACTTTGGAGTATTATTTCTTGTGATATATCGGATGGAAACCCAGACATAAATTCCGTAGCCGATTCTGAATGGACGGTAATGCGGTCTGTACTTGGGATACAATTCCACGTATCACTTGGAAAAGTGCTCACATGTATGCTTGCGCGATTATTATGTATGCTTGTGTTTTTCATGAATATGATATGCTGAATGAAGTTGTATGTTCATTGTTACTTTGAGGTATTTTCAGACATGTGTTCTTAGATATGAGATATATGCGAAATGTATGTATAAGTGTTATTTTGTACCCGTGAATATAGAAGCATGATATTCTTAGGAATAAGTGTTACTTAAGCCTGATTAAATTATTATGTAAATCCTTTCATTACAAATGGCATAAGTAAGGGACCATTCCGAACCCAACGGTTTGAGGTCTTCCCTTGCGAGGGGTGAGTGCGGCCTTAAATCTCATTTTCCCGGTTCACACCGGGTGGCGACTCCATTATTCTCCGGTTTAGTCCCCCGTGGCTACTCCGTACTTCCGACCGGGCCGCGAGCCCGGGACAGCATGCGTCGCCCAGATTTCTGTGTTCCCACAATACCATTTTGATTGTTCAAAATATCTTATAAAGATACATTTTTTCCTCTTGGGCCTAACTTTCCATGTTCGTGAGAACGCACATGTACATAGACCGCACAACCCCAATGTTTCATAAAGTGAATTTCTGGTTTGCGACCTGTCCATAACTCATATGGTGTGATGGCAATAGATTTTGATGACACTCGGTTAAGTACATATGTGGCAGTTAATAATGCATCACCCCAATAGGTTATAGGCAAATTTGCTTGTGCCATCATAGACCTAACCATTTCAAGAAGAGTTATATTTCTCTTTTTCCGCAACACCATTTTGTTGAGGAGTAGCAGGAGTAGTTAACTGACGACTAATTCCTTTTTCATCACATAATTCTCTGAACTGATCAGATAAGTACTCACGAGCACGGTCAGTGCGTAGTGCTTTAATTTTCTTGTCTAATTGATTTTCTGTTAAATTTATAAATTTTTTAAAACATTCTAATGCTTCGGATTTATGAGCAATCAAATATACATAACTAAAGCGTGTAAAATCATCTATGAATGTGATGAAATAAGATGCTTCATGCCTTGCTCTGACATTCATTGGACCACATATATCTGAATGGATTAATTGTAATGGAAATTCTGCTCTAGTCTCTTTTCCAAATGGTTTTCTCGCAGTTTTTCCAGCCAAGCAATATTCACAGGTTGACAATTCTACTTTCTCAATATTTCCCAGAAAGCCTTCTTTGGCTAATCTGTTCATTCTTTGCTGGCCAATGTGGCCAAGTCTAGCATGCCACACAATTACATCACTATCATCACTGACAGATGAAGTAACAAACGAAAAACTGGAATTGTGATTGAAACATTCAACATTCAATACAATAAAACCATAAAGAAAATAACCAGAACCATAGTGTATTGTACCTAAGTACAAATCAACACAAAATTTATGGAAGTTCAAATTGAAACCTAAATTAACCAAAACCAATACAGAAACTAAATTTCGATGAATTTGTGGAGCAAACAATACATCATGTAGTAGTAAAGTTTTTCCACCATGCATGACTAACTTGCATATTCTTATTCCTTTGACTTCAACCCGTTAGTTGTTGCCAACATATATCCACTTTACCCCATGTGAAATTCGTCGAAATTCCACGAAGGCATATCTATCCTTCGCTACATGGTCTGTGGCTCCTGAGTGTACATTCCACAAAGGATTAGATTCAGTTAGAAAGATTGAACTTGAAACATATATTTCATTTAAATATGCACGAAAGGTATTCACCTTTTTAGGCTCAGTGCAGTCACGAGCAAAATGACATTTCTTACCACTACTAAAACATTTAACCTTTTCCATGTTTTTCTTTTTAGTATGACGTTTTTCTTTCCCATGTTGATTAGTTTTCTGTTTCTTTTCTGGCTTGGGAGAATTTTTTTTCTTTTCCGAACTGGAACCCACCACCATGAAATTTTCTTTTCTTCTTGATACCCCCAGGTTTGCTAGTTTCTGTCATATACACTTCAGTATTTGACTTAGCGTCCGCGAGTCGGTCACTTTCTAATTCAAGGTATCGTTTAGCATCATCAAAGGTTTTGATGCTCTCATTGTGGGTCAAATGCATCTTCATATGCTCCCAGCTATTTGGAAGAGAACGAATGACCATTTGGACTTTCTGTTCATCTGTAAGAACATGTCCAGCATCTGCCAGTTCAGTAATCATGTTTGATATTTGCCTCAAGTGTTTTGACATAGTAAACTCAGGGCGTTTCTTGTATGTGTCAAACTTGATTGTCAGTGACCTGAGTTTGGTTATTGATGTACTACCAAACTTTTCAGCTAGTGTGGACCACATGTCCTTAGCCATGTCATATTTCCTGAAATCTTTCATTAGGTCATTATCCATACTGCTTAGCAACGTAATGCGGGCAATGGAATTCTTTTTCTTACAGGCCTCATAAGCCTTTCGGTCTCACATGTGTTGGGCCGTAATGCCCTGTTCAGGTTCAACCATGCTCATTTTCAGGGTTTCAAGAACATCTTGTTCTTCTAGCACATATTAGATTTTCATGCTCCAAATTTCATAATTATCGCCATTCATTTTCTCACCCTTGTTGAGTTCAGCGATAATGTTCTTTGTTGCGAAAGCCATTAAAAAACACAAAGTTTCTACAGATATTCATGCACAATTGTTAATATTTTTTTCTTATTTTATCATGAAAAGAATTATGTTTAATAAAATTTTTCAATGGGTTAGAGTCAAAAGGCCACTATGTGTCTAATCATCATCCAATTACCCAATGTAAAAATATTATCAACATAATCAATCATGTAAAATCATTTTCTAAAAATTACATAAATTTCTAGAACATTTTAATCATGCAACAATTAATATACATGACACCCATTGATTTAATTACATAAATTAAAATCAACATAGAACATCCATACATATAAATACAACGTTTACATGCTGTGAAATAATAAATTATTACACACAGAAATAACATGAAAATTAATATTTTACAATAATAATTTTCCCAGTTTTAGAGTCTCAACTCATATATGTTTTGGGATACGAATCCTAAAACTCTTTGGGTAACTCGTAATTGATCTTGGACATTCATGGAAATCCGATAGCAAATTTAGGATCTTTGCAACGTTTTCGGGACATCAAAGGAAAAATCGTATTTTTTGTCTTACGTTGGAGATATTCAATTGCCAACCTCTCAATGGCTTTATTATAAAGAACGTGTTGTTTTTCTACACGTTTTACTGATATCCAAATACGAGTAAGTTGTTTTTGACATATCTTAGGGAGAGTGTTTCTCAGCAATCTGAATCTATTTGGTTGTCCTATCCAATTACTTGCCCAAATTGACTCCTGTAACATGTTATTGAAAGTGATGATATGTGAAATCATATCATCGCTTTCACTCATTCGATATTTATCCATTTCCAACAAAATATCTGATATCATCTCCCTGTCTGTGGGTGTCGTAATCATTTGTGCAACTCTTCGAATAATCGCCATGATTTTTCTGCAACAAATACAATGAAAAATCAATACAATGAAACACAAAGTTACATTGACTAAATAAACATCACTAAGATATTTATTATAAACACAAAGTTTATATGATAAAACAAATTTATCATGGCTGATTTAGAACATTTTACAAAAAGGATTAGACATATAATCACGACGGATCGGAATTACTGAAGCAAACCGATACAGACATGACCAAACAGGCCAACAAAGATGTCGCGCCATAGGATTGGCTCACGCGCCGGCCACGGGCTCCCACTCGCCCTCACGCGATCTCACGCGCCGGCCAGCCTCGGTTAACTTTCACGCGCGGACGACATGTCGTCCGCGAGATCTGTGACCGTATGACAAGTCGGTTCTTTGTTAAAGAGTCAGACGACTTGTCATCTATCTTTAACCTGGATGACATGTCGGTTAAATACATTATAAACGTACGACTTGTCGTACAATTTCGGACGACTTGTCGTCCTCTTTTCTAAATACCAGATGAATGTAGTACGGCTCTTCTGGGAATGTTTTCTTTCTGGTTAAAAACAGATTCATCTAGCCAACTTCTAGGGTCCATATCGTTCTCAATTTTAATCCAAATTAAGCAAATAATATACAAATTGAAGATCTCATGTCGTACTTTTCAAAAAATATTTGAACATACGATTATCAATTTCTACAGAGAGTTATTACGGCCCAAAGTTGGAAGAAAATCATTTTTGTAAAAATAAAAAAAGAAGCATTTTCTTAATTATTCATGCATGTTCATGCAATTTTTGTGTAATCTAACTAGAATACATGCATTTAAGCTCATGATACCAATGTTATGAAACATATCCCTAATATATTTACATATTTGTCCTCTTAGGATCTAACCAAACATGTATTACTAGTCCTAGATTTATTTACAAACTAATTGAAATAAACCTAAGTTGATCACAACACAATTGCATTACATTTCTTCTTGTAGAGATGCACTTAATCAAACTTAATTGATTGTTTAACTCAATAAGCAAATGCTCTTATTTATATGAGGAAAATCAAGTTACTATGTAATCACATGTATTTTGATGCATAATGACTTTCTCTAACCCTTCCAAAAATGTTATCATCATGGGTGTACCATATGTTCCTCATGTAATATTTTACTAATTTTGTTATTAACACTCTTGTTATTACTAATTATTTAATTAACAACTCTTGTTGTTACTTAATAATTTCCAAGATTATTACTAATTGTTGTTATTTAACAACTCTTAATAATTTCACACATGAAATTATTACTAATTGTTGTTATTTAATAACTCTTAATAATTTCAACATATAATTAGTAATTTCCAACAGTTAGTAATATGAGGTTTTTTTTTTTTTTTTTTTTTTTTTTTTTTTTTTGCGGGGAGAACTTAGATAAGAATTAAAGGTGTTGAGATCTTATTATTTTTGTAGATAAAAATAGATAGCAAAGAGGTTGTTTTATTTCTGGTTTAAGATTTAGAAAATTCCCATGTAAAATGAATTGAGATTTACTTTTATAGGCAAAGAAAATATCAATCTACCGAGAAAAAAAAAAAGTCTAATGAAGAATTTCATCAACTTCATTCCCATTTTATCATATACTATTTAAACCGAAAATAAAGATAGATTTATACATTCAATTAGTTGGGTGTATGAGACGATAGTCAAAACATCTCTGAAGTAATATATTTTTTTGGAAATGTTATAAATTTTGATGTCAAATCATTCAACCTGAATTTAAGCGGAACCTAGAATAATAAATATTAATCCTATTTTGAAGTAGAGGTTAGCTGGAAAAAATTTGTTAAAATTGAAAATATAATTATGTTAAAAAATAATTTTCTAACATTAATTTATATTTCCTTTTATGTATAGTTAACACAAACTTTAATTGCATTAAAACTTTGTCACGTCACTAAAAAACGCATATTATTGATGAAAATTTCGATAAAAATAAATGCATTGATAGTTGGCTATTTTTTTTTCTTTGAATTGTTGGAAATCCTGTCGTCAAACTATCATTTTCGGACTTAAGCGGAGCAGATAAAATTCTTGATTATCCCAAGTTCTTACAAAAAAACTCACTCTCTGAATTCGAACCTATGACCTCAATATGAGACCATGAATCATACATCATCAAGCCACGCAGTTAGCTAATTAATAATACTTATTGTTTAATTTTTCAATCCATTCGGACGAAAATTTTCCGTTGATATTATTTTAATGCATACCACATAGTTCATTATAAAGAGACAATTCTTTTAGTGCAAATCTATCTAAAATGTCGTAAAAAAATTTAAAAATAAAATTTGATTGAAATAAATTTATATTTATAATTCTATTCAATTTATTTCTACAAACAATTAGATTCCACTAAAATTACCCTTATGATTCAACATTTGTTTATTTCAAAACACGATTTTTTGATTCACTATGTCTCAAGAAGCTGTAATAAGGCAACAGCTGGTTTAATTAAAGTTAAACATTCATTATGTTGTTCTGGTTTTCTATTTTGGATTGAGGATTTTCCATCTGTCTATTTTTGTAATCGTTGAGACAATAATTTTTAAAAAACATTTAAAGTTTATTATATACATATATTTATAACCCTTATTACAAACTCAGCCCGCCCATTTCTATCATCATGGGCCTGACCGCAGATTTGTTGACACACCGATCTGAAATTACCCAATTTCTGAATACACCCCTTCCAGTTTTTGAAAACAACGGTTTTGATCTCAATTCCTCCACTGACTACACCCCCTATTGTATATACATCTTTCAATACAAAACTATAATAAAACTGATATTTTAAATTAGAATTTTAATTTAATTATATAACAATTCCTCACATACACAATTTCTATCACTAATTATCTGATTAATTTGAAATTATACATCTATCTATCACCATTATTATTATAATCACCCGATTTTTCTCTCAATTGCCCCACCTCCACCTCTTTAATTTTTTTTTTTTTTAAATCGTTGGAAACTCCACCTCTTTCGAACTTAAGCGGATCATGTAAAACTTTCACAGACTCTTACAAGAAACACACTCTCTGGATTTAAACACAAAACTTCAAAATAAAATCATGAACCCTACACCACCAAATCACGTACTTTATGAACTTTCTTTAATTTCATTATTACCAAACATCATAATGGAACATGCCTTGCTCCTTCAACTTCCAATTTTACTTTATTTTTATATTTTCCCCCTAAATTTGCTCCAACAACTAATTAGTGTCGAAGGAAATTTACTTTTAACGGTGGGTCACCGGCAATACGTGTGGAACCCACTGCTCGTGATCCCAAGTCAAAAGAAAATCATGTGACCCCTCATTATTAGCTTTTATTTATTTATTTAGGGTTATTTACGTTTTACTACTAAAGTTACGATTAAATAACAATTGGGTACTATAAATATTAACATATTACATTTTACTACTAAACTTATAAAAATTTAACATTTTACTACTTTTCCATCCAAACGGTTAGTTGACCGTCAGTTGACTATTAAAAATAATGTTTTATCCTCCAAATAAAATAAAAGTGAAAATTATAATTATACCCTTTAAAAAACATATCTAAATCTTATATATAACAATAAAAGAAATACAATCAACAATCACATTTATAAAAATACTTCAATCTCTAAATTATCCATATAACCCAATAAAATAAATAATTTAATTTACCAAATAATTTAATAATTAAAATTCTCATAATAACCAAAATACTTTAAAGTATAACAATAAAAGAGATATACTCAAAAATCATTATTTCCAATATTCAGCTGTACGATTACCACCGTTGATTATAATATTTATAATTTATAATAATGTGTGTTAAGACTCTTTTATCCTTAGGATGTCAATATGATGTCATGGTCAACTAACGGTCAACTAACGGTTTGGATGTAAAAGTAGTAAAATGTTAAATTTTTATAAGTTTAGTAGTAAAATGTAATATGTTAATATTCATAGTACCCAATTGTTATTTGATCATAACTTTAGTAGTGAAACGTAAATAACCCATTTATTTATTTTACCGACCTTTATTCGCGTAGTTAATATAAATAAAAATTCAATTAATTATTTCATGTGTAACTTGGCTTGATTTGATACTTAATTTAATGTGTTGAGTTTCTCAAAGAGACTGATTTATTGGGATAAATCATATAATTCATAAATGCCAATGGTGGTTGGTGGTGGTGCATGTGATTATAGGCTAAATACAGCTTACACAATATAAATTAATTAAGGAATGTGTCAACTGCCTTTATTTTTATAATATACTGTGAGCAGCTTCATTAATTATTTTGTTTGTAGGATTCTTGTGCCCTTATAGTCAAAATGATCTTGACCAATTAAGAAAACTCAGTGTTAATGCCCCCAGGGGTGTGGCTGGTGGTGGTGAAGGGTCCAGAATCTCATCTTGAGGTTCTGGGTTCGAATCCAGGGGGTGCAACTTCTTGTAAGAGCTTAGGGCAGCCGGGGGGTTTTACCTGCGCTGCGGCCCAGAATGGGGTGGTTTGATGGCGGGGTTTCCAAACGATTTCAAAAAAAAAAAAAAAAAAAAAAAAACTCAGTGTTAATGATCACTTAATGGCCACATAAGATAAGATAACTCTTTATCTTTATTTTCATTTTCATTTTCATTTTCATTTTTGAATTTACAATATTTTTGTTGGAAAAAGATGAGGGTGAATACATTAATGACACTACCATGAACATTATAGCATGGTTAGCTTATTAATAGATCCACTCATACCCATTAGTCTAATAATATTTTGCAACACATGATTAAAATAATAAACATAATAATTAAATAAATCATAATTATATTTAATATTATTCTATATATTATATATTTATTGATTAGTATACCAAATCACCAAATAACAATGTTATCAAATAATTTTTCTATCAACCTCTGACAATTTGTATATGACAAATTTCATAGCAAAAAATTACAAAAGCAAAAGGCACAATACAAGTCAAAAGATATAAAAAAAAATATAATAATAATAAAGGAAGGGAAAATAAAAACCTAAAAAAAAAAAAAAAAAAAAAAAAATCAATGGCGGGATTAGAGGTGTTTTGATTTGCCTCACAGTTCACACTTCACAGTAACGAAACTTCAATTTAAAGCAATTATCATAACGAGGAAACGCTTCATATGCGCCTAATATTAAGAAAAAAAGGCGACATTAAAAGCAAGGTTTAAAGCAGAGGCTTTGTCCTCCTCCATTATTTATAAAAGCTAACTCACTAGTTCATTAGATTGCCACCCAGTAAGTAGCATAGCATAGCGTAGATTCCATTCGATCTGGTATGTCCATTTTTTTTTTCCTGGACATTTCTATTTCAAGCATGCATTAGATTAAAAGTGACCACTGACTTTGTCCCATTTATTTGTTTTTTTAAGGTTACACTTGTTTTATAACTTTTATTTTGTGTGACATTTTGCAGCTGCAATGGCGAGAACAGTCTTGCTGCCGTTGATCTGTGTAGTTTTAGCTGTGTTTGAGTATTGCTTTGGTGAAAGCAGATAACCCATATAGATTTTACACTTGGACTGTCACTTATGGCACTTTGTCTCCTCTAGTACTCCTCAACAGGTTGCTTTCATTATTGTTTATGGCATGTGAGAATCTTACATTGGATTTTTGGTTATGGGGTTTTGAAAAGCTTTGAGTTTGGTGTTATCTGCAGGTGATTCTTATTAATGGTCAGTTTCCTGGTCCTAGACTGGATGTGGTGACCAATGACAATATCATACTCAATGTCATTAACAAGCTAGATGAACCTTTTCTCTTGACTTGGTGAGTTCTGCTCTAAATTTTATTTTTTACCCTACATGATGCATAAATAAATGAGTCCAATCTTGGGTATTTTTTGTTTTTGTTGAGTGACAGTGTTTATTCTATTTGATTTTCAATCATTAGAAGATATGAGGTCCATTGTTTTACTTTTTTGCTTTGCTTAAGTTCCTTGGAAACCGAAGAATAACTTTAAGAGAAAATACCATCTTTGGCATTGTTAAAATTTCAAGTCAGCATACGCAGTACTTGATTTGGCTCTTGAAATATTGACATGCCTAATAGAGAGCTGTTATGTAACAAACAGGAATGGAATTAAACAAAGGAAGAATTCATGGCAAGATGGGGTTCTTGGGACCAATTGCCCCATTCCTCCAAACTCAAACTACACCTATAAGTTTCAGACCAAGGATCAGATGGGACTTACAATTACTTCCCATCAACACTGATGCACAGAGCTGCTGGAGGGTATGGAGGAATCAATATCTATCAGAGACCTCGTATCCCAATCCCTTATCCAATCCAGGATGGAGATTTCACTTTACTGATTGGTGGTGATTGGTTCAAGAAAACCATAAGGTAAGCTAACTATTATTTATTCATTAATCATAGGAAGTTAATTTTTTCTACATTTTGTTATCCATGTTGTCATTTGCATCTAGTATTTTTATGCTGCTTGAAATACACAAGGCAGATGATATTGTTGAAGTGTGTGCTCTTAGTAGTACCAACACACTCTCTTATGGAGGTTAGAAAAACTACAAAGTTCAATAAGCATAGTTATTAAATGCTAAAGCATGGTGGTGTAGAATGTTAGAAGATGGCATTTATTCTGACTAGTTTCTGATATTGGTCTTTATGCTGAATATCAGCTACACTAAATATAGCTTGTCTTCCCTTGTGGAAAAAGCTTTAGATGTGATGATGCTACTAGTAAGTTGAGCTTGTTTCTAGCGTTTCTCCTTTACCATTCTTTACTTGCATAACTAGTTTTTGTCTTGGGAGAGAAAATTGTAGGCTTCATTTGGTAGTTGAGACTTCAGAAGTAGTTAAATATAGATGAAAACATAAAAGCTTCATTAGAGGTTACTTTTAATTGTTTCCTTTCCTGTCATGCATGTGATGTCTCAAGTATAAGCAAGAACTTTGAAGTTTGGTGCCAATCTAGCTGCAGAGAAAATAAACTATTTGGGTGGTGTATATGTTATTGATAGGGTTATTTATCTTCTCTGTAATGTTGCAAAAAATGTTATATAATGATAAATTTTACTTGTGAGGCATTGCTTGAAGAATTATGTAACTTATTTCTTTGCTTCTGTTGGTTCTCTTTTCATGTTCATATTATTGACCATAATGTGTCTTGATGAATGCAGACATTACGACAAACTTTGGACTCAGGGAAGTCTCTTCCATTTCCAGATGGAATCCTTATCAATGGCCAGGCTCATACCACCTTCAACGGTGATCAAGGTCGCCCTCAGCATCTAACAAAACGTTTTTGTGATTCCTAAAAAAAAATTTCATTCTATAATACCAACATTTTTTCCATTTGGTCTGCTTTCAGGTAAAACCTATATGTTCAGGATATCGAATGTGGGCTTGTCAACCTCGTTCAACTTCAGGATTCAGGGCCACACAATGAAGCTAGTTGAGGTTGAAGGATCTCACACTATCCAAAACATTTATGACTCACTCGACATACATGTCGGTCAATCTGTATCTGTCTTGGTAACCTTAAATCAGCCTCCAAAGGACTACTATGTTGTTGCATCCACACGGTTTACTAAGAATGTTCTCACTGCTACTGCAGTATTACACTACACAAATTCTCACTCCCCAGCTTCTGGACCCCTGCCAACTGGTCCTACTTATGAAATTCATTGGTCAATGAAGCAAGCTAGAACTTTCAGGTAACTTGAGAATATCTGAGATTTCTGGGAATATGCTTGTTTCCCCATCTTCACTCCTAAGCTTGAATCATATTAGCATTGCGTGTTGGTAGACAGTAATTTTTTGGAGTATAAATAATTTATTTTAATCGTTTCAACTGCTCTTGCAGGTGGAATTTGACTGCAAATGCTGCCAGGCCCAATCCTCAGGGCTCATTCCATTACGGAAAGATTACCACAACAAGGACAATTGTTTTGGCAAACTCAGCACCTTTAATAAACGGAAAGCTACGTTATGCAGTTAACGGCGTCTCCTACATAAATTCTGACACCCCTCTGAAGCTCGCTGATTATTTTAACATCCCTGGAATTTTCAGTGTGAATTCGATCCAAAGTGTTCCTTCTGGTGGTGCATCATCAGTAGCCACCTCAGTTATGCAAGTCAACCACCATGAATTTATTGAAGTTGTATTTCAAAACAATGAGAGGACAATTCAATCATGGCATCTTGATGGTTATGATTTCTGGGTTGTTGGGTAAGTTTATATTATTGTCCTATTTGCTGCTTGTGAGTTGTAAAGGTTCTAACTGTAGCTTTTGAGCCATGTGCAGTTATGGTTCTGGACAGTGGGCAGCGAACAAGAGAAGAACCTACAATCTTGTTGACGCGATGACTAGACACACTGCTCAGGTAACCTAAACCAAGGTTTAATTACTTAATACTATTAGTACTACTGTACTAGAAAACCTGTTGTCATATTCGCACTTGCACCCTGTTTTTTGATAACATTGATCATTTGATTCCCATTTATTCTCAATCCCAAATGACATACTCCTTGAAAGGAAAATTTTCCTACACTACATCAATTCTGATTTTCCTCAATTTGAAGAAAAGAAGATATATATAAGAGTAGCATTTTCCTGTCTACTAATCTTTTATTACATGTATTTGACTATATGTAAGCAAAGCTATTCAAATTACTTTGTAAATTGACCCTCAATGTGCATTTCAAATGCTTGCTGTGACATATGCACGATGTAGACAACGTGTATCTTTTGCTCATATTTCTTAGTCATTTCACAAAAGTTTTTCCTCATACGCATAAATTTTGTTGCAGATATATCCGCAATCTTGGACTGCTATATTGGTTTCCTTAGACAACCAAGGAATGTGGAACATGAGATCTGCAATTTGGGAAAGGCAATATCTTGGACAACAATTTTATCTCAAAGTCTGGAATGCAGCCCACAGTCTTGCAAATGAATACGATATTCCTTCTAATGCTCTTGTTTGTGGCAAAGCTGTTGGTCATCATCACCCTTAATATGATCAACTGTATAAACAGTGTCTGTTTCATGATCAGTCATGAAGGTATGACTGCAAGAGAAAGCAGAGGAGTAGTGGGAGAGAAGAGAATGCGGATTCAAGGATTCTATTTCTTTATTTGTACATCTCAGAAATGTTTAAATGGATTAACAGGCACTTATGATTATTGTGTTAGCCATTGAAATGCTTTTATTCAATTTTTCTGAAGGTTTTATAAATTTAGTCTTTGATACATGATGTCTACTAACTACTTTTTTTTGGTGTCATTTTCGTGCTTTTGGTTTCAATTATGTAAATTGTAGTACTAGCACACCAATTCTGATATTTCATTCTTGGGGTGGGAGCCCATAACCAAAGAACGGTTGATCCAAAAGTGTAAATCTCTCATGAAAAAACTGAAAAAGTGGAAGTCTGATAATTATGAAACAAGTTTCCAAAATTTTGACAAACTAATTAGTGATGTTATATGAGTTTATACGAATTTAGTCTATTTATATCCTATAAAAACGAAGAAAATTGTGCAAAAAATAAAAATTGAGATGAGAATATTTAGATGGATGTATGAACTGACTAGTAGAGATCGAGTTAGAAATGAAAAAATTAATAAGAAAATTGGTGTAGCATTGATTGATAAGAGTATGAGAAAAACTGGGCATGTATAACATAGATCTGTAAGTGTTTCGATGAGAAAAAAAAGTAAATATTATTGTCATATGTATGTCGGGAAAAAATTAAATTGATATGGATAGAAATCATAAAAGGAAACCTAAATTTTACCAAGCTTAATGAAACAATGATTTCAGATATAGTATAATAGCGTCAAAAAATTCATGTAGTCAACCTCACTTAGTGGAAAAAGTATTTATTTGATTTTGTTTATATCATGTAGCAACCTAATCATGAACTAAGTTTCAAGCTATGTCACCGTTGTTAATCTTGAGCCATGTTCAAACTCTCAACGAGAATCATAGTTGTATTGTTTATAATTGTTAGCGACATATTCGTAAGATATATTTTGATGATGCAACAGTGGAAGTCTTCGACGCGCATTAGCGGACATTACAAAAAGATGTCGAAACACATTTTGGTGGTGAAAACTAGTGCTTATTGAAGAAAATCTTGTGTGTTCTTAGCTTATGGCTCTCATTGTAAGTGAATTGTTAATTTAATTCTCTAAGCCCATAAGACATATGCACATTCATTTAGATGCATTAGGGTCATGTGATTTGAATCCTACATTTTTTACACTGGGACCAGCATACTGGTCTCCCACACAGGCATACCAGTGACCCTGCTCTTAGACCTGGCCACCGGTTCGGTTCCAGATTATTTTTAATTAATTTAAAATTTTAATTTATTTTAAAAATGGGATTTCAAATTTATTTAAAATTATTAATTTTAATTTATATTACATTAAATTAAAAACTTAAATTAAAAATAAAATAAAAGAACTTGAACTTAAATTTTTAAGAACTTAAGTTGTCTATGTATTCTCTAGGGGTGAGAGAAATCAAAGTTCACGTAGTTCCATTATATTTTTTAGATAGTTCATCATTACAATTATTTACTCATCATCATTATTAGTGCACGTTGTTGATCCTTCAGCTCATGTTCCGCTTGCACTTGCAGATGCATTGTCATACAAGTCTTCAAAGTCATCGGGGGTATCTTCTTGTTACCTCATATCAGCTCGAGTCTAATCATCCACACATGTTGTTGGTTATAAAGTGCTTGGAGGTAATTAAGACCGGCTCGCTTCCAAAATATTACCTCCTAAGCTGAAGGCTAGTTCAACAACAACAGTGGAAATAAGTGATGTCAGCACCTTTTTAGCAATAATTGATAAAATAGGATAGACATTTTGATGTCGGTTCCATCAGTAAAGTACTTGAAAATTTTACTTACTAATTTTTCAGGAGAAAACTCGAAATTGGTAGATAAATAATTATCTAATTTCGGGTTGTTAATCGTGCTATCATTCTTTTGTTTATTTCGTTGTAGTAACCAACAATCATTTACGATAAGTCTTGAATGTATTACGGTGACAAGAAACCCACTTGGATTCGAAATCCAAGCAAACCCCAAGCAACGGACAGAACCCCAAGAACCGCGAATTTGATTTTGTAGGAACAAAACACTTCCAAGGCCACAAAGAAGACCCACAAAGAACTTGCCGTTGAGAACCTTTAAGATGAATCCTTGTAGTGTTTTGCTAGCAATGGAGACGCCACTAAGTTTTCCAAACTTAGATAAGTCGATTCAAACTTGAAAAGGGGAATCCTTCCCTTACAAGATTTCGGCCATAGCCAAAGCTTTAAGCTTTTGAGTTTTACAAATTTCGTTCATCCCTTAAAATGAAAAAGAAAGAAAGCTTAAATAGTGTTACAAAGAGAAACCCTAAAGGCATAAAGACAACAATGCCCTTCAAGGCTAAATTACAAAAATACCAAAGTCTTCAAGTCTTCAAAGGCCTGTGAAGCTTCATTCAAAACTGATTTGGGCCAAGTGAAGTGGCTTTGGGCCCTCTCTATTGAAGCCCACATGCGTCTTTATTTGTTTGTTGCAATCGGCCATAAAACTCTGAACTAATCCCGTCATTGCTTCTCTGAGTCTTTTGGTCATCTGCCTTGTAATTGGCCCTTCTGGTACTTGTAATGGGTCTTTTGCTTTGTTGTCGGCCTGGATCATGTCATCCCCTCCCTCTTGAAAAGGATTCGACCTCGAATCTGTACCTGCATCAAAAAGAGTTAAGTCAGAAACATTAAATGTAGCAGACACATTATACTTACCTTGTAAACTCAGCTTGTATGCATTGTCATTAATCTGTTCCAAGACTTGAAATGGACCATCCCCTCTCGGTTGTAGCTTAGATTTACGTTGTTCATTAAATCTCTCCTTGCGCATGTGTACCCAAACCCAATCTCCAGGCTTAAATACCACACGCTTTCTTCTCTTATTAGCATGAGAAGCATATTGCTCATTCTTTTGTTGTATTTGCTCTCTTGTTTTCTCATGTATATGCTTCACCAAATCGGCTTTATTTTTTCCATCTAGCCTCACATGCTCATCAACAGACAAATGTAACAAATCTAATGGAGTTAGTGGCTGAAAACCATAAACAATTTCAAATGGTGAGTAAGATGTAGAGAAATGAATACTACGATTATATGCAAATTCAACAAAAGGCAAACAATCATCCCAGGTTTTTAAGTTCTTATTGATAATAGTACGCAATAACTGAGTCAAAGTCCTATTAACAACCTCGGTCTAGCCATCAGTTTGGAGGTGGCAAGTAGTAGAATACAAAAGTTTAGTTCCCAACTTACCCCATAAAACTTTCCAAAAGTGACTAAGGAATTTGACATCACGATCTGAAACTATACTCCGTGGAATCCCATGGAGTCGTACTACTTCTCTAAAGAACAAGTCAGCAATGTTAGTGGCATCATCATTTTTATGACATGCTATAAAGTGTGCCATCTTACTGAACCTATCAACCACTACAAAGATGGAATCTCTACCCTTCTCAGTCCTAGGTAAACCCAAGATAAAGTCCATCGATACATCTACCCATGGCTCACTAGGTATAGGCAATGGTGTATATAACCCATGAGGCATAACCTTAGATTTAGCATGTTTATAAGTTAAGCATTTATCACACAAACGCTCAATATCTCTCCGCATTTTAGGCCAATAAAAATGTTCACTCAATACCCCTAAGGTTTTGGCAATGCCAAAGTGCCCCATTAAACCTCCCTCATGTGCTTACCTCACTGACAACTCACGCATAGTACAAACAGGAATACATAATCTATTCTTCATAAACAGAAACTCATCATGTTGGTAGAATTTACTAAAAGCAGACTTTTCACATGCAGCATAGATAGTACTAAAGTCAATATCACTAACATAAAGTTCTTTAATAAATTCAAACCCCAAGCATTCTTGCACTCAATGAAGTAAGTAAAGCATACATTCGCGATAGTGCATCGGCGACAATGTTTTCCTTACCTTGTTTGTAGCGGATTACATATGGAAATGTCTCAACAAACTCTAACCATTTTGCGTGTCGTTTGTTCAGCTTACCTTGGCCCTTCAGATGCTTCAATGATTCATGATCTGTATTGATCACAAACTCTCGAGGCCACAAATAATGCTGCCAATTCTTAAGGGCTCTCACTAGTGTATACAACTCCTTGTCATATGTGGGGTACCTCAAAACTGCTCCATTCAGCTTCTCACTAAAGTAAGCTATTGGTCGCTTTTCTTGCATAAGAATCGCTCCAATGCCTATCCCGGATGCGTCACACTCAATCTCAAATGTCTTCTCAAAGTTGGGTAGTGCCAAGACTGGTGCACTGCACAACTTCATTTTCAGATCCTGGAATGTACGCTCATGCTCTTCACCCCATTTGAAACCAATAGTTTTCTTCACTACTTCAGTCAGTGGTGCTGCAATACTACTGAAGTTTTTAAAAAATCTACGGTAGAAGCTTGCTAATCCATGGAAGCTTCTGACTTATGTCACTGTTGTTGGTGTTGGCCAATCCTGAATTGCCTTCACATTTTCCAAATCTACCTCGATGACATCTGCATTCATAATAAATCCAAGGAAAACAATTCTATCCATACAAAAAGTGCACTTATCAAAGTTAGCATACAGTTTTTCCTGCCTTAACACATCAAGAACATGCTTCAAATGCAAAACATGTTCATCAACTATTTTACTGCAAACTAAGATGTCATCAAAAAAATCACAACAAACTTACCTAAAAATGCGCGCATAACATGATTCATCAATCTCATAAATGTGCTAGGTGCGTTTGAAAGACCAAATGACATAACTAACCATTCATACAAGCCATACTTAGTCTTAAATGCAGTTTTACACTCATCTTCCTCTCTCATGCGAATTTGATGGTATCCAATCTTTAAATCAATCTTACTAAAAAATTTGGAACCATGCAATTCATCCAACATGTCATCTAGTCTAGGAATATGGTGACGATACTTTACCGTAATATTGTTGATAGCTCGACAATCAACATACATATGCCACGTCCCATCTTTCTTATGAACTAGAAGCACTGGTACTGCATAAAGACTCATGCTTTCCCTTACATACCCCTTGTCCATCAACTCATGTACTTGCCTTTGTAGCTCCTTTATCTCATCGGGATTGCTCCTATAAGCCAGTCTGTTAGGAATGACTGCTCCATGTATGAAGTCTATCTGGTGCTCAATACCTCTAATGGGTGGAAGCCCACTAGGTATGTCTTCTGTCAGTACGTCACTGTAATCCTGCAAAAGAGATGAAATAGACACAGGAAGCAAATGGTCAGTGTTAGTAAAATAAATATGAGGCTCCTTATAGACTAACAATAGCATGAGCTTGCTAGCCTTGAACGCTTTCCTCGCTTCACCTTTACCCATGTAGAAACTCTTTTTAACTCTCCTTTTTGTTTCCCCCTCAAGTTCACTCACACTCCCCTTGGGAACCCCCACGACATTGGCCTTATTTTTCTCACCAGATACACCACTCTCACTAGTCTCACCCAATGTGGTGTTTCCCTTCGCTCTCTCTTTGTCACGCTCAAGTTGCAACTTAACCTGATCTTCATAGACTTGTGCAGGTGTAAGTGGGTATAATGTAATGGGTTTTCCCTTATGCTGAAAAGAGTACTTGTTCTTGAACCCAACATGAATACCTTCTTATCAAACTGCCACGGTCTACCCAAAAGAATATGTCCTGCATGCATCGGTATCACATCACATAGGACATCATATGTGTATGGCCCAATGGTAAAGCTCGACAACACCTGCTTTGTCACACTTATTTCCCCACAATCGTTTAACCACTGCAACTTGTAAGGCTTCAGGTGTCTCAAGCAACTCAACCGCAATCGCTCAATCAAAGCTGTGCTAGCAACATTAGTACAACTGCCCCCATCGATGATCATACTACACCCATTGCCATTCACACGGCACCTAGTATGGAATATGTTCTCCCTCTGCTGCACACTCTCATCCTCTACGACATGTGCACTCAAAGCACGCTTGACAACCAAGGATAAGTTATTCAGCGGGTATGCAGCTCCTTCATGGTCACTAACATCCTCCAACTTTGGCATCTCCTTCTCAACCTCACTATCGGTAGAGTACACCTCCCCACTCTTTTTATCAATCACTAAGGTACGCATATTGGGACATTATGAAGCATAGTGTCCCATGCCCAAACATTTGAAACACTTTACATCCTTAGTTCTAGTAGCTGAACCCTCAGGTTTTGGTCTAGTTTTGCTCGGTTCTGCAGCCTCTTTACCCTTGGCACTAGGTTCGGCCCTAGGCTTATTAAAGCCTCCACTGAACTCGCCTCTAGGCTTGTCAAAGCCTTCATCTCGCTTCTCATTCGGAACCAATTTCCCCTTCCATGCAGAAGTAGCCTGAGTGCCAAATCTGGATGTTGACTTTTTCTTGAGTTGTCTTTCTACCTTGATAGCCATGTGAAGCATATCCTCCAAATCAACATAGATTTGCAACTCCACCATGTTTGCAATCTCTCTATTCAAGCCCCCTAGAAATCGTGTCATAGTAGCTTCTGCATCCTCAACTACATTTGCCATGATCATGGCAACTTCCATCTCTGTGTAATAGTCATCAACACTCTTGGTCCCCTGATACAGATGTTGTAGTTTCTGATACAATTCCCTATACTAATGGCTGGGTATAAATCTCTTTCTCATGAGACCTCTAAGTTCTGCCCATGTCTGAACCGGTCTCTCATAATTTCTCCTCCGAGTAGAGACAAGCTGATCCCACCAAATCATAGCATAATCGGTAAACTCAATTGTTGCCAGATTGATCTTCTTCTCGTCTGAGTAGTGATGACAGTTGAAAATCAATTATATTTTCTTTTCTCATTCTAAGTAAGCTTCAGGATCATTCTTGTCGTGGAATGTTGGTATCTTAATCTTGATGCTACTGTGGACAACAGGACCTGGGCGACGCATGCTGTTCCTAGGCTCGCGGCCTAGTTGGGAGTACGGAGTAGCCAACAGAGGACTAAACCGGAGAATAATGGAGTCGCCACCCGGTGTGAACCGGGAAAATGAGATTTAAGGCCGCACTCACCCCTCGCAAGGGAAGACCTCAAACCATTGGGTTCGGAATGGTCCCTTACTTACGTCACTTGTAATAAAAGGATTTATGTAATAATTTAACCAGGCTTAAATAACATTTATTTCTAAGAGTATCATGCTTCTATATTCATGGGTACAAAATAACACTCATACATACATTTCGCATATATCTCATATCTAATAACACATGTCTAACGAAATACCTCAAAGTAACAATGAACATACAACTTCATTCAGCATGTCATATTCATGAAAACACAAGCATACGTAGTATCCGCACAAGCATACATGTGAGCACTCTTCCGAGTGATACGTGGAATTGTATCCCAAGTACAGACCACATTACCGTCCATTCGGAATCGGCTACGGAATTTATGTCTGGGTTTCCATCCGATATATCACAAGAAATAATACTCCAAAGTCATCATGGCATAGACATATGAATCGTAATGCGTTAAATCAAGACCAAGGCAAATGACGCAACCAATGGAATAAACATGCTTGAGTACTATCTCATGAACCTATTAACCAAATAACATGCTAACAGCCTAATCATGCTTGAATACATTCCCGAGAACACATAGAATGGATAAATGCAGGAATACAAACAATACGGTTGGCTATATAACACAAGAAAGATCAACCAAGAGGCAATTATGCATGAATATGATAAGAGAGACTCAGTTCAGTGTGTTCACGTTCGTGTAGCGTTCGTAAACGCGTTCGAACGGAAATGAAACAGAATGCTCACGTTCGAGTAGCGTTCGTAAACGCGTTCGAACGGAAATGAAACAGAATGCTCGCGTTTGTATGACGTTTGATAACGCGTTCGAACGGAAATGAGACAGAATGCTCACGTTCGTATGGCGTTCGTGAACGCGTTTGAACGGAAGTGAGACCTGATGCATGATAAGGCAAAAATGCATGCGCGTTCGAGTTGCGTTCGTAAACGCGTTCGAACGGGAACAGACCTGATGCATGAAATGGGACGCAATACATAAACAGCAAGATAAAGGGGCGCGGCGAAGTACTGCCGTAAAGGTGGCCTTTTGAGGGCTCTTGATCTCTCAAAGAGAGGACCTTTAGACCAACATACTAAGCCCATGCGCGTCACATCACATCATGCATACAACATAAAGACAATCATAATATTCTAAGTATGTCCGATTGAACGTGTCTTGCATCCAACCGAACACACATCAACCGGCGCGGCAAAGCATCGTGGTAAAGGGCTTTAGCCCCTCCCCATAGGGGATCTCACATCACACTTACTAAACCCATGCGCTCGGTTGAATCATGCATACGAAAATAAAGACAATCATATCAAACTAGGTATGCTCGATTGAACGTATCTCGCATTCAACCGAACACACATCGATCGGTGCGGCAAAGCGTCGTGGTGAAGGATTTTAACCCCTCCAATTAGGGAACCTTTCATCGCACTTGCTAAGCCCATGCACTCGATCATATCATACGGGAATAAGCAACATACAGATTTAAATGACAAGAAATAAATAAACCAAAGCAATCCACACAAGAGAAGGTGCCGTTTACTCAGGTGGTACGTGGAGTTGTGTCCCATGTACAGACCGCACTACCGTCCATTCGGATTCGGCTACGGAATTTACGTCTGGGTTTCCATCCTATATACCACAAGAGACGACACTCTTCCATTTCATTCAAGCCACAACATGCATCCATAAACGACTCTCATGCGAATAGAATTCAATAAATAATAAAAAAACGAATATAAGCTAATGAAAATGTACCCTCAGGTCTAACCTTTTAAATCACCTCTCGGATGTACGGTACACGATCGTCGGAAGGGTGGATGCTCCGCAACTCTCCCGGTTCACTGGTTCACTGTTCTCGTTCGTTGTCTTTACTGTTTTGAGTCCGTTTTGCTACTGTTTCCTTGTGGTTTCGCTGCCGTCTCCTCTTTATCTTTTGCTTCCTTTTTTTCTTGGGTGTGTTCTTCCTGTAATTTTTATGTGTGTTGTGTATGAGCTAGGGACTATGACTAGGTAGAGACTAGGACTAGGTTGAGAGGTTGGTGAAGGGTTCTTTTTATAGGCAAAGGGTTGGGCTTGACAAGGAAAGGGATTTGGCTAATTAAAGAGGGATTTGATTTGGTTTGGTTAAGGGAAGTCAAAGATTGAGGGGGGACAAATCTTGGCTAGATAGGGAAGGTTGAATATTTGATTGGCTTGGATTAGGATACAATATTTTAAGTTTGGGAATAATCTTATTAGATTGGGAATATAATTGGTTGATTGATTTTAATTAGGCATGATTATATTTTGATTTAGTATGTGATTTGTTTAATTTAGGCATGATTTTAGTTTAAGTTGGTAATTGTTTATTTTATGTTTGGTATATGTTTTATTTAATTATTTAATTAATTTAATTATTATCTTATTTAGTTAATGTTTTAATTAATATTTATTTATTTAAATTGGGATGTGTTTTATGGGCTTTGGGGGGCTAAATGGGCTGGATGTGAGGCTAGCAGCAAAACCAGAATTACCGACACCGTTCGAACGCTTCATCGAACGCGGCACGAACGCCCGCAATCCGTTTGACGTTCGAACGTAAACACGAACGCACACTAACGAAAACAGTGAACCTTGTTTATTCTGAATTTCCCCTTCCGATGTCCGTTTCCCGTGACCTCCGTGACTTAAAAGGTAGTGTCTCCAAAATGAGACTCATCATAGGGACTTATGTGTAAAAATGCAGTGCCTACAGTCGCCCCCACTTTGATGGGACTTGTGTAATGTGCAACAGTGACAATCCTATCAAAGTTATGCAATGCATTTCTACTTACCTGGCTCGCCAGCTGCCACTTGACTTACCATGTGTCGAGTTGAGTTGATTTGGTGGTGAGGCTGCGACCCCTGGTTCATTCCCGAACCGTGCTCTATTTTTAGAGCGCCATTTTCGGCATCTTTCGTGTATGTGCTCCATTTTGGAGCGCCATTTCCGGCATTTGTTGTGTGTGTTCCATTTTGGAACGCCATTTTCGGCATCTGCTGTGTGTGTTCCATTTTGGAACGCCATTTTCGGCCTCTGTTGTGAGTGCTCCATTTTGGAGTGCCATTTCAGGCGTCTGTTGTGAGTGCTCCATTTTGGAGTGCCATTTCCGGCGTTTGTTGTGAGTGCTCCATTTTGGAGTGCCATTTCCGGCGTCTGTTGTGGTAGCGGTCCATTTCTTGAACTGTGCTGTGTGAGATTGTGGCTCATTTTTGAACCGTTACTTGATGAGATGGTCTTTGCTGCTATAAACCTGCGAACACGAAACAAACATTGCATGTATGTGATATATATGCATGTATATGTATTATATTCCGATGGGTTAGGCCTTCCTTGGTCCATTTCCGAACTGTGCTCCATTTTCGGAGTGCCGCTTCGGCGAGATGTGAAAGTAGTCCATTTTCGAACCATGCTCCATTTTCGGAGTGCCCTTTTCGGCAAGTGATGAGATGATGGTCCATTTCGAACCATGCTCCATTTTCGGAGTGCCCTTTTCGGCAAGTGATGATGGTCCATTTCGAACCATGCTCCATTTTCGAGTGCCATTTTCGGCGAGATGTGATATGAGGTCCATTTCCGAACCGTGTGATGAGAGATAGTCCATTTCCGAACCATGCCTGATATGAGAGTGGTCCATTTCTGAACCATTGCTGAGGAGAGATAGTCCATTTCCGAACCAATACTGATATGAGAGTGGTCTATTTCCGAACCGTTACTGATATGAGAGTGTCCATTTTCGGACCGTTGCTGATGAGAGATGGTCCATTTCCGAACCGTTGTTGATGAGAGATAGTCCATTTCCGAACCGTTACTGATATGAGAGTGGTCCATTTTCGAACCGTTGCTGATGAGAGATGGTCCATTTCCGAACCGTTGTTGATGAGAGATAGTCCATTTCCGAACCGTTACTGATAAGAGATAGTCCATTTCCGAACCATTACTGATATGAGAGTGGGCCCCGCCCCCAAAGTACTATACCTGGTAGAACTAATACTGAACCAATGTGGGCCTCGCCCCCAGAATGCCATACCCGGCAGAACTGAATTGAACTGATGAGGGCCTCGCCCTCCAGAATTCCATACCCGGCAGAAACTGATGCTGATGGGGCCTTGCCCCCAGAATGCCATACCCGGCAGAAACTGATGCTGATGTGGGTTTTGCCCCAGACTGATACTTATATGGGACTCGCCCCTAGACTGATACAGTGTTGTCGCTGTTTCTGATTGGCTTGTCTTTGCCGATTTCTCTATTTCTGCTTCAAAACCTGTGAATACAAAACAAAACAAACACAAAAGAATGCAAAGTATGTTACGTGTATGCATGCATGCATAAGTTTCTTATCCCGTTAGGTTAGGTCTTCTGCCAATTCTCTTGGTGACTGCTCGGTTTTCTCTCCCTCAGGCAGAGTACTACTTCATTCTTTCCATATTGATCGGCTCGGTGAACTCATTCCTTTCTAACAGTCTCACTGCCCCCTTTCCCAATTTCTGAATGGCTATCTCATCTTTTCTGTTTTCTTATTCTGAGGATTCCCCGTGTTCATAGTACAAAGGTTGAATGCTTTTCTCAAATGTACTCATATTGCAGAAGAGATTCAGCGAAGTGAACGTCTTATTATCATTAAGAAAAGGTTTGAACAAAGAGACAAAATCAATGTCTTTAAAAATGCAGGATCATAATTGAATAAGATCCGGGAAACAAACACCTCCATAATTTGCATCTTCGTCTTCACCCGTCTTTTTGCTTTCTTCGAACATCAGATTCTCCAACTGCAGTAGTTCTTTTTCCCATTTACTTCTCCTTTTTGCCACCTCCTCCCCGTCACTGTCCGAGAAGTTTTCCCAGAAATCCCCCATCTGCTTTATTTCATTTTTGTCCACTGTTGTCCTGTATCTCCATGCGAGAAGTTTGATGGTTGTGGGTTTGGAAGGCAAGGTTGTCTGGTAGGCCAGTGTTGATCATATGTGTGGGTGGAGGTTTTCTATGTGTGTCGGGTTGTTCTTTTTCAGGGTCAGGTATTTTGTGTGAGTCTATGAGGTCCTGGATTTCGTGCCTAAGGCGGGTGCAATTGTTAGTTTCATGACCCTTTTGCTGATGGAAGTAACAGTAAAGGTTCAGGTTAAGGTAGCATGGCACGGGGTTTGGAAGTGGTTTAGGCTCTAAGGGATATAAGAGTCCTTGCCTTTTCAGTTCTTCAAATACCTCCGACAAAGGTTTACCCAGATCGGAGAATTGTCTATTTCTGATGGGGGTAACCCCAGAGGGAGTGGGCTTGGTCCTTGAAGGTTTCCCAATGATTTTTCCATTCTGGTTGCACAACTTTCTATTATTGGCTACACGGGGTACAGTCAAACTGGCCACAACATTGGTCAAAACTTGCAATTGCTCAACAATCTCAGCTACTTTGATCTCCAATTGATCTAGGCGGGATCCCTCATCGGCGGATTCACTCATGCTTGTTGCAGTTCTTTTAGTGAGTCGTATTTCTTCCCTAACCCAACGGGAAACTATGATGGCTTTTTGGAAAACAAAGGTTAGCATGATGCATGTATGCATGAGGAGCATGAGATGCGTGTAACATATAGAACAGACTAAATCAATTAAAATTTTTAAACAAATCGGGCCATTATCATTTTAGAAGCTTTTGGGCTAACTGTCATAGGAGTGAACTCGTCCCAGTTTAAATGGCCCAACAAGTTCACATCTTATGGCAAAGAGCCCAACTAAATCCAAATGACAATGTTCCTAAACACAAACATATAATGAAGATAATGCAAACGTAATAATTTCTACAGTATGGCCCATCAACATTTCAGAAGCTTTGGGCCTAATAGTCATAAGGTACGAACTTGCCCCAGTTTAAATGGCCCAACAAGCCCGCATTTCTGACAATAGTCCAACTGCATCCAAATGAGGATGGTCCACAAGCACATACTCAAGGAAATAATTGTTACTTTAGCCAACCCGGTCCATGGGTGGGTTAGTAAGAGTATAGACAAAGGCTCTCACCGGCGAAGGATGGCCCACACTAGGTCTCCCCACTCAAGGGTTCGAGCGACCAAGTGAGCGCACCCTTTTTTATACACTAAGGTACGTGCCAATGAGCTATGGTGTGTGACGGACTGTCAAATGGATTTCCCGTTGTAGATCCCCAGAGGGAAGGTGGAGCGAGGCTCACTTAAATACCCAAGCCTCTTAGGCTCTTACCGCTTGTTGTCAGGAATAAACAATGAGTCCTCCAAATTAGTCCATCACAATAGGCTACGAGTAGATGGCTATCTAGGTGCCTTCACAGCTTTTCCTTCTAGAAAGGTAGTGAATGAAGGAAGACACCAAACCATTACCTAGCCTCAAAATGCCTTTGATTAAACCCTCACTTTATCCACTATAGACACGGTCAATTAAAACATAAATCCAAACATTACAAGACAATATTTCGGGGCCGATTCTCTATCCCCAGTGGAGTCGCCAGACTGGGGACAACAGGACCTGGGCGACGCATGCTGTTCATAGGCTCGCGGCCTAGTTAGGGAGTACGGAGTAGCCAACAGAGGACTAAACTGAGAATAATGGAGTCGCCACCCGGTGTGAACCGGGAAAATGAGATTTAAGGCCGCACTCACCCCTCGCAAGGGAAGACCTCAAACCATTGGGTTCGGAATGGTCCCTTACTTATGTCACTTGTAATAAAAGGATTTATGTAATAATTTAACCAGGCTTAATAACATTTATTTCTAAGAGTATCATGCTTCTATATTCATGGGTACAAAATAACACTCATACATACATTTCGCATATATCTCATATCTAATAACACATGTCTAACGAAATACCTCAAAGTAACAATGAACATACAACTTCATTCAGCATGTCATATTCATGAAAACACAAGCATACGTAGTATCCGCACAAGCATACATGTGAGCACTCTTCCGAGTGATACGTGGAATTGTATCCCAAGTACAGACCGCATTACCGTCCATTCGGAATCGGCTACGGAATTTATGTCTGGGTTTCCATCCGATATATCACAAGAAATAATACTCCAAAGTCATCATGGCATAGGCATATGAATCGTAATGCGTTAAATCAAGACCAAGGCAAATGACGCAACCAATGGAATAAACATGCTTGAGTACTATCTCATGAACCTATTAACCAAATAACATGCTAACAGCCTAATCATGCTTGAATACAATCCCGAGAACACATAGAATGGATAAATACAGGAATACAAACAATACAGTTGGCTATATAACACAAGAAAGATCAACCAAGAGGCAATTATGCATGAATATGATAAGACAGACTCAGTTCAGTGTGTTCACGTTCGTGTAGCGTTCGTAAACGCGTTCGAACGGAAATGAAACAGAATGCTCACGTTCGAGTAGCGTTCGTAAACGCGTTCGAACGGAAATGAAACAGAATGCTCACGTTTGTATGACGTTTGATAACGCATTCGAACGGAAATGAGACAGAATGCTCACGTTCGTAAAGCGTTCGTGAACGCGTTCGAACGGAAGTGAGACCTGATGCATGATAAGGCAAAAATGCATGCGCGTTCGAGTTGCGTTCGTAACGCATTCGAACGGGAACAGACCTGATGCATGAAATGGGACGCAATACATAAACAGCAAGATAAAGGGGCGCGGCGAAGTACTGCCGTAAAGGTGGCCTTTTGAGGGCTCTTGATCTCTCAAAGAGAGGACCTTTAGACCAACATACTAAGCCCATGCGCGTCACATCACATCATGCATACAAACATAAAGACAATCATACTATTCTAAGTATGTCCGATTGAATCGTGTCTTGCATCCAACCGAACACACATCAACCGGCGCGGCAAAGCATCGTGGTAAAGGGCTTTAGCCCCTCCCCATAGGGGATCTCACATCATACTTACTAAACCCATGCGCTCGGTTGAATCATGCATACGAAAATAAAGACAATCATATCAAACTAGGTATGCTCGATTGAACGTATCTCGCATTCAACCGAACACACATCGATCGGTGCGGTAAAGCGTCGTGGTGAAGGATTTTAACCCCTCCAATTAGGGAACCTTTCATCGCACTTGCTAAGCCCATGCACTCGATCATATCATACGGGAATAAGCAACATACATGATTTAAATGACAAGAAATAAATAAACCAAAGCAACTCCACACAAGAGAAGGTGCCGTTTACTCAGGTGGTACATGGAGTTGTGTCCCATGTACAGACCGCACTACCGTCCATTCGGATTCGGCTACGGAATTTACGTCTGGGTTTCCATCCTATATACCACAAGAGACGACACTCTTCCATTTCATTCAAGCCACAACATGCATCCATAAACGACTCTCATGCGAATAGAATTCAATAATAATAATAAAAAAACGAATATAAGCTAATGAAAATGTACCCTCAGGTCTAACCTTTTAAATCACCTCTCGGATGTACGGTACACGATCGTCAGAAGGGTGGATGCTCCGCAACTCTCCCGGTTCACTGGTTCACTGTTCTCGTTCGTTGTCTTTACTGTTTTGAGTCTGTTTTGCTACTGTTTCCTTGTGGTTTCGCTGCCGTCTCCTCTTTATCTTTTGCTTCCTTTTTTTCTTGGGTGTGTTCTTCCTGTAATTTTTATGTGTGTTGTGTATGAGCTAGGGACTATGGACTAGGGACTATAGACTAGAGACTAGGGTTGAGAAGGTTGGTGAAGGTTTATTTTTATAGGCAAAGGGTTGGGCTTGACAAGGAAAGGGATTTGGTTAATTAAAGAGGGATTTGATTTGGTTTGGTTAAGGGAAGTCAAAGATTGAGGGGGGACAAATCTTGGCTAGATAGGGAAGGTTGAATATTTGATTGGCTTGGATTAGGAATACAATATTTTAAGTTTGGGATAATCTTATTAGATTGGGAATATAATTTGTTGATTGATTTTAATTAGGCATGATTATATTTTGATTTAGTATGTGATTTGTTTAATTTAGGCATGATTTTAGTTTAAGTTGGTAATTGTTTATTTTATGTTTGATATATATTTTATTTAATTATTATCTTATTTAGTTAATGTTTTAATTAATATTTATTTATTTAAATTGGGATGTGTTTTATGGGCTTTGGGGGGCTAAATGGGCTGGATGTGAGGCTAGCAGCAAAACTAGAATTACCGACACCGTTCGAACGCTTCATCGAACGCGGCACGAACGCCCGCAATCCGTTTGACGTTCGAACGTAAACACGAACGCAGCACTAACGAAAACAGTGAATCTCGTTTATTCTGAATTTCCCCTTCCGATGTCCGTTTCCCGTGACCTCCGGGACTTAAAAGGTAGTGTCTCCAAAATGAGACTCATCATAGGGACTTATGTGTAAAAATGCAGTGCCTACAGCTACCTAGATCACCATCACCATCTCCTCGTCTACCATATCCCCTCTATCATAATCCCATATTCTGGCATCAAATGCACCTCTATCATCAAATCGTATATCCCTCCTATCATTCCTCCTATCAAACCTCATATTAGGCCTCCTATCATGCCTAGGCTGAAATCTCTCCTCCACATCATCAAGACCATCAGAATCATCAAAACTCATTTTCAGCTTCCTCTTCATCTGTGGTACACGTCGAGGTGGCACATTATGAGGTGGTGGTACATTCTGATGTGTTGTATATGTTGGGGGGTGTGGTGCTCTGGGACCGCTACCAGTTTGAATACTCTCTACACTCTTGGTCAATCTCTCCAAAGCAGTATTCATGTTCTCCATCATATCTGTAAATTTCCTATCCAAAGCCTCAAGCTTTTCATCAGTGGTTAGACCTGTCATCTCAATACTAAACAGACAGATTAGAAATAACAAGAAAGTAAAGTAAATAAGTAAATCCTCACAATCTCACGTGTTTACACTCGAATGATATCACTCCACTCGTTTTTGCACTCTATTGGCTTTTACCCGATATTGTGCTCACAATCACTGCCTTTTACCACTCTTGAGTTTTTCCTCAATTCAAATGTGAATCACACTCAATCCAAGAATACAAAACCAAGTGTAGTCCTCAAGCTAGCATGAAACATAACAGACCCAATAATATATATATATGGCAGGCGGAAATAAAATGCGAACATGAATAGCAATGACGAAGACTCAATCAATAATACTCAAGCTAGAGTAATTAGAATAAAGAAGTAAACAATTAGCACAATGGAAAAAAAATAAGCATGCAAATTCACGGTCGTATGCAATTTCGGGAGAAAATTTGGCACCTCTATAGAAATTTTGATGAAATACCCTTCACGGACACCCAAATGATAATATGGAACAAACTAAATTCAACCAAATTTTTTCACTTTTTCACTCTTTTTTTTTTGCTCAAGCGATCAATATCACTCAAGTCCCTTTTTTTTTTGATAACTTCAGAAGCTGTTTAAGGTTCTGATTTCAGTAGCTGATTAAGGTTCTGATTTCAGAGGCTGATGTAGGTTCTAATTTCAAAGGCTGATTTTCAGGGTCAGATTTCAGAGGCTTTTGGTCAAGGTCTGATTTCAGAGGCTACTGGTCAGTGTCTGATTTCAGAGGTTACTTTTCAGGGTCTGATTTCAGAGGCTACTGGTCAGGGTCTGATTTCTGAGGTTACTTTTCAGGGTCTGATTTCAGAGTCTGATTTTTAGAGGCTAATCTACAGGGTCTGATTTCAGAGGCTAAGTTTCAGTGTCTGATTTCAGAGTTTGAATCTGATGGTTTATTTTCTTTTTCTTTTACACTTCACTAGGGTTTTAGAAACAAGTCACACAGCCGCCAAAGAACATGCTTTTTTTTTTTATAAAGAAAATGCTTATTTCTTCAACATATGCTAAAGAACAGAATGTGTATGACGAACTTATATGAAGAACACAACAAAAATCCAGAACTGGAAAATGATAAAAGATGAACTGATATGCAGAACACAACAAAACCAGATCTAGAAATAAACAAAACGAAAACAGAAACAAGATCCAACAAGAACTGAAACGAAAATAAAAACAGAATCAAACAAAAAAAGAAAAGATAGGAAAAATCAGACCTTGGAACCCTGAGCTCTAGATACCAAATGACAAGAAACCCACTTGGATTCGAAATCCAAGCGACCCCCAAGCAACGGACAGAACCCCAAGAACGGTGAATTTGATTTTGTAGGAACAAAACCCTTCCAATGCCACAAAGAAGACCCACAAAGAACTTGCCCTGAGAACCTTTAAGATGAATCCTTGTAGTGTTTTGATAGCAATGGAGACGCCACTAAGTTTGCCAAACTTAGATAAGTCGATTCAAACTTGAAAATGGGAATCCTTCCCTTACAAGAATTCGGCCATAGCCAAAGCTTTAAGCTTTTGAGTTTTACAAATTTCGTTCATCCCTTAAAATGAAAAAGAAAGAAAGCTTAAATAGTGTTACAAAGAGAAACCCTAAAGGCATAAAGACAACAATGCCCTTAAAGGCTAAATTACAAAAATACCAAAGTCTTCAAGTCTTCAAAGGCCTGTGAAGCTTCATTCAAAACTGATTTGGGCCAAGTGAAGTGGCTTTGGGCCATCTCTATTGAAGCCCACATGCGTCTCTATTTGTTTGTTGCAATCGGCCATAAAACTCTGAACTAATCCCACCATTGCTTCTTTGAGTCTTTTGGTCCTCTACCTCGTAATTGTCCATTCTGGTACTTGTAATGGGTCTTTTGCTTTGTTGTCGGCCTGGATCATGTCATACGGGTTCACTATTAGATTATCATGATGATTGTATGTTATATCTACTAACATAATCATTAAATAAATATATTAAACTAATTTTTATTCCATCTATAATTTTTCTAATATTAATTTCATCATCAATTCCTAAAAATACATAGTAAATTTGTAAGCCACTATTCAAACCTTCTAATTTAAATCTATGATAAAAAATTATGGCAATAAGATAAAACAATGAAATGTCTTTAAAATAAGTCAATAATTTTCTCTTCATAACAACAATAGATTCAATTAAAATAATATCATTAATATTTGAAATTCCAGCATGCTCATATAGAGTACCAACAATATTCAAACATTTGACAAGAAATAAATTTATTGTAAGACAATAAACTCCACTAAATAAATTAGTAACATCATTAAAAACATTTTAAAGTTCTAAATTTTTTCACAAATATCTCATTGACTAGGCAAAAGTGTTAAATGTTGAACATGTTAAGAAAAAACTACTACATAATACATATTTATATTGAAAATGTTGAGTTAAAAGAAAATAAGTTGACTTCTAACGAGTTGAAATATCTCGCGAAAGTTTTACCAATTTAACACCATTTAATTTATAAAACTTGACTCATTCTCTCCAGACATTAGAATATGACCAAATACAATTAAGTGCAATCTTAATAGAATTAATGTGATGTTCTAAAAAAATCGGACCATCTTAAACACATAAATTAAGGACATGACATGTGCAACGAGCATGAAAAAATCTACCCCCAAATTTGGTCGGCATGTTTCTTTTAAATCTCTAATTGATGTAGTATTTGCAGATGCATTGTCAAATCTAATTGTTAAAAATTTTACCTAATAAATCATATTCATCAAAATTTACTTTAATCATTCTATAAATATTTTGTGCAGTATGATGCTCATCAAAATTCTAAATGCAATAAGTCATTTTTGCATGTTTCATGATGTATCAATCCAATGACAAGCTACACACATGTATGAGTGTGTTTGCCAATTGTCAATATAAATATATGAACAAATAAAAAGACAACATTTAATATCTTTAAATATTTTATTAAAATAATTTTACCATTTTATAATTTAAAATTTTTTCATTTTGTTGTATTTATAGGCATTTTACAGGCAGTATAATTTAAAGTATTTCGAACAGTAAAAGTAATTTTTGCACCAAAACTTAAAGAAAGATGTGTCATACAAGTAAATTTAGTAAATTTTTCTCTATTTTTAGCATCAGAATATTTAAATAAATCTAAAGAACTCGTACCTCTACTATATGAAGTGTATCTGCCCATTTTATTTTTTGTTGTATCAAGTCCAATTTCAGCGGCATGATGTTTATCTAAGTACTTGTTCATATTGCCATAGTTGTCAGTATATTTATAAGATACACCACAACAGTTGCATATTATTCTTGGACCTTCATTTTCAGTCTCGACTAAATGAAAATGAATTTTGAAAATATCAAAAAATCGAGACTTAACTTCGCTTCTCCGTGTATCGATACTTTGACCGCTCTCTTGGGTTGTCACATTGTAAATGATGTTCTCAGATGAGCTTTCCATTTTTTTTAATATTGAAGAACTGTAAAATTAAATCAATATGAGAAATTGAAGATGAGATAATTGAGAACGAGAGAATTAAATAAATTGAGAGAATCGAGAATTGGTGTGTTGAAAAAATGAAGAATAACCCCATATTTATATGTTTTTGGATTATTTATGTGATACCTAAATTGCCTCTAAAAATAGTCGTTTTAATAATGTCATTAATGGTAACTTAGTAATTACATTTTACAAAAAAAAATAAATTAATTAAAGGCAATAGAGAGCTGTTGTTCCCCGCTGCCTGGCACAACGGTTACTAGCCGCTGGGCCAAACGGTTCCAACTGGAACCGTGTCTTGGCCGGGTCTACCTACTATGTCTTGGGCATATTTGCATGCTCTCTGGAATCGGACTACTCCATACTGGTATCTCATATCGGTAAGTTGGAGTTTGCACAGCCACTAGAACCGAGACGGTTCATACTGGTCCTCATACCGGTGAGCCAACCGTCATATCGGCCTTCATACCGGTCAGTAATCCAGTATTGCGCTTTAATCTTCAATGATAATATAATTGTTATGCTTTGACATATTGGCATACTTGTCTCTGAGACCGGCATACCAGTCTCAGATAGAGAGTATGGGCAATATTTCACTGTAAATGTTTAAAAGTGAGCCATTGGAAAACACTTTTGTGTAAAGGTTAAGAGTGAACCTATGGGACAAAACTCTTGGTTGCGAGTGAGCCACAAAAAACTCGGTGTAAGTTGTGAATTCAACTTAGTGGAAATCTTCAAACGTGACTTGAGGGAGTGGACGTAAGTAAAGAGTTGGTCGAACCACTATAAATCTCCAGTGTCAATTTCTCTATCCCATAACTTTTAATTATCGCAAGTTTATTTTAATATTTGCATATTAATTGTGACTTGTATATTGGTGATACATTGTTAATGAGAAATTGATTGATAAGCTTAATTGGTAAAGTTACTAATTCAGTAGCATAAAATCGAAAAGATTTAGTATTCCGCAATATTAGACCATCACCCAATTGAACCCCCTCTTGGATATAGAGTTGTTGTTTAAATGTGCTTGTATGTAATATCATTAACCTCTTTATCGATTCGAAATTTTCTATTAAATTATTGTGTGTAGAACGAATTTGACAGCAAATGCAGCCAGGGCTACTTCTCAAGGATCATTAATCCACTAAGAATTTGATTTTCTATGTTGTTGGGTAGGCCTCTATTCCACTGCATTTATTGGGTCCAATTTTGTAAATTGTCGAGTTTTAAAGATTATGAAATGTAAAATTGTTGTGTTAGATCACTTTCGGATTATGATCCTAAAATATTAGTTTCATCAAAGTCAATTAATGTTGAGCACATTAAATATAACGTGTGCAAAATGCACATTCTAGGCAAAATAGAAGCTTTTCTGGCATCTTCGCGCATGGTACTAAAGTTTTCACTCTCAATTTGTTGCAGAAAGTAAATGGCTGAATTTAAATTGGGGAATGTAAACAATTAACACATGAAATTATTTATAGAGTGAAAGCTTCTTTGTAGAGAAAAATCACTTCGAATATAGGTTATTATCATAATTCACTGTGGAATTAAAACCTTACAACAATGATTAAACAATCTAAGACAAAAAAAATTTCAACGTTCACTCTAACTGCAATAATAATAATAATAATAAAAAAAAAAGAATCTTTGAGTTTGCATTAAACAGCATTCTTCAGAATTTCCGAAATCTCTGAGTGAATTTAATCCGCAAATTCATATTTGCCAGATCTTCAATTATCAATCTACACCTTATAACTCTTCGGGAATTGACTAGGTTTTGTATTTATGGCGTTGATGATGGAAGGAGATCAAGCACTCATAAGAATCACAAGCGAATCTTTAAGAAAAAGATCTTAATCAACGAGAATGGAAAGCAAAAAAGTTGAGGCTCAATAAACTTTCATTAACCAAAAAAAGTAACTGAAAACACCTTGGTTCCCAAACCCTAAAGTTAAAATAAAAAGGAATTCATTTTTCTAAAAATCGCATTCTCCTTGGAACGAGATGCGAACAAAAGATCGAAAAAAAAAAGGCTTTATGGGTTCGTTCGATTGACCCAAGAATGAGATGTTACAAAAAGATTCGTTCGAACGCCTAAGAATGAACATTAATGTTCGAACCAACTTCAAATGAACTTCTGAATTGATATTCAAATTATTTGACCAAATACCCCGCCCGATTCTCAATACATCTCAAAGAACCATTTTTTGTCCTGGAATAGTGCCAACAAATTAAACCTAACAGTACTATAAAAACTTTTATAAATTTTTGACAATATTAGTTATTATATATCATTTCCAAGCAGTCAATCAAATTCATGGCGTTATAAATCAATCTTCAGCAGTAATCACATTAATTAAAAGACTCTCCAGTCTCATAATCTTGCATCCCATTTATATAAGCGAAGCAAATGATCTTTAACATAATAACGCTGCTGGAGGAATCCTTCTTACAACTGAGAATCTACATGCTATTTAAGGAAACTCTTCCCAATAAAGGCTGCTTTATTCAACATTCATCACTTTATTCAGTTTATTGTAACAAAACACTTAAGCGAATCTTCATATTGCCATCTTCCACGCCACCACCATGATCTCTTCCTATATAAAAAGGGAAACCCTAAAGTTTTTTTTTTTTTTTTTAATCTAACCGAGAAAGATGATAATTTATATATTAATCTATGTGTGAGTTATGTGTTTTTCCTTTTTTCATAAATAAAGGAAAGGACTGACATATGTAAGCACCAGAATCTTGCATCTCCTATGTAAGATCTAAGATGCGTAACCCTAAACATTTGTAGTTGCAATTAATAATTAAAAAAAACTCGCAGTTTAGGCATTTGAAATTTTATGCTTAAAAATAGGATTATCTACTAAGCTCTCTTGTGTTTTAAAAAATCTTATACCTCGTGTATAGGAGCAAAAAATGATATTTGTACAAACATGTGTATTTAGAACATTTTTTTTTTTTTAATATTTATGTTTTGTCAAATACAGATAATTGTGTAACATATTGTACACATATATATCATTATTAGTCTAGGGGTGACCCGTAATTGTTGCAGATTTAACTACGGTTATATTATTCTCTACTACCTATCAATCACCTACTTATATTTTACTCGGGGAAAAATTCAAATTAAGGGAGAATTTTGGAACCTTACACATAATACTAATGGAATAAACCGACAGCAACATCAAGAAGAACACAATTAAAACACCTAATTAATATATCCCATTTTAAACCTTGGTAGTTGGTATGATATCCTCATAAGTTAAATCACTTTAAGAGCACACATAGTGACAGAACGAAGGGTAAAAAAAAAAGAGTTTAAAACCTGATGCTACAGCCACATTCATATACTACATGGACAACAACATTAATTAGCATAGAAAGAAAGGCACTTAAAAGAAGATTAAGAAAAGGTGCTTAAGGGTAAGAACCATTAGTTGTTGGAAGATCAGACCATGAGAAAACTGGATTCCAGTAGCCCAGTTCCCCTCCAGCAACAGGAGCCGACTCCAAAATGGTTGTTGCAGATGAAGATAAAGCAGCAGAATTGGCATTGCTTAGAAGTAATCCATGTGTTGTTGAGTGATCAGCAAAATAGTTATTAGTTGATGATTTAAGCCTCTGGTACAGTTCTTGAATCCCTGATGAGTTCTGAACTTCACGGCCTATTAAGTAGCCATTTTGTTGGTATTGTTGATGAGCTTGAGGTTGATTGTTTTTCCAAAGTGGGCTGCAAAGACCAAGAGAATGAACCTGCTGCTGCTGGATTGTGGGGTTCAAGACCATGGTTCCGGAATTTAGTACTAGCTCTGCAGCTGTTTCACCGACTGGCTCACCTTTTATGACATGAGTACTAGATAAGGGACCTGCAGCAGCTGGGTTAATGTTAGGGTTCTGTGAAGTTCTAAGTATGGCTAGAAGATGAGAATTCTGTGATGAATTCCTCATGATAGTGTTTGATGGAAACTCATGATGATGATGATCGTATCCATGAGCAAGACCTGCATATGCCACCGTTTTCATCTTAGTAGCAGTTGATGATGAGTTCTTGTTTTTCCTGCAACCACCTCCAATGGGAACATTCCTAAGGGCACCACCTTTGGTCCAATATCGACGGCAGTTCTTGCAAAAGTGGCGAGGCTGTGTGAGATTGTAGTTGTTGTAGTAACAAAACTTTGTGTTTGAAGAATCACAACGCGGGCACCTCAAGTTTTGGTTATTAATCTCCGAATTGGAGGAAGTATTAGCTGTTGTTGTTGTTGTATTAGAAGGAGAAGTTCCGCTGATTGAAATTTTCCTGTCTCCAACCATAAAACCAGCAGCTTCCATGAGTTCTTGAACCATATTTTCTTCTTAATTTGTAGATCTACAACAATCCAAAACAAAAAAAGCAAAAAAAAACAATAAGTGTGAGACTTTTTGAGTGAAAGGAAAAAGCTAGCTAAATAAAGAAAGTAGATTTCGATGTGCATGTATTAGTGTATGTATGAGTGAAAGAAGATGGAGTGGTGTACATATGGCTTGCCTTTGTGACTTGATGAACAGTTGATCAATGGCTTTGTTTTCTTGACCAGTTCTTGTGAAAGATGATAAGGGAATTGGGAAGGCTTTGATATTGATATACACAATTATGTGAAAGAAGCTTAGCTACCCACTATTCTATTTTGAAAAAAAAAAAAAAAAAAAAAAAAAAGTGGTTTTTGGATTTGGAATTATGTTGTCCTGGTGGTTTTTGGGGGAAGGAATTGGCATTTTCTTCATTTTCCACTTTGTCCTTCTGGTCACTATCACTTTCTTATATATATTTTAAAGGAACTTGGTTATGATTAAATATTTGATCAATTAAGTTGGCACTCATAGTCTTGACAAATCATATATTAATTAAACCCGTTATATATATAAATATAATTTAGTCTAGAGTTCTTGAAATTCGGAGAGGAAATTTATATTTTCCTATAAACACTGATATTTCTTTAAAAAAAATAAGAATAATAAATCATATGTGGTCGTTGGGGGGTTTTTGTAATTAAATTAACTCATCTTAATTTATTTGAAACAGGGTGAGTGTTAGTGAGTGATTCACTATTTATATAAATAGGATTTGTTTAGCAAATTAAAAAATCAAATGCTGAAAGTGGGAGAGAGTATTGTAGAGAGGATATATATGTAATGATAGTAGTAATCAAGTTTCCTAAAAGAATAATCTTTGTTGGGGGCCGGGGCCTGTGTTTATTAATTTGATGAAAATGATTACGAGTTCAAAGAGAAGGCCAATTAAATGGAATTACGCGTCAAGTAGATGTCCCCTACAATCAAATATAAAGCCACTGCCAGATAGACCCGGCCAAGGTTCCGATTCGGAACCGGAATCGAACCGGTTGGAATCGGACGGTTCCGATTCCAACCGATTCCGGTTCCGATTCCGGTTCCGGAACCTAACCGATTCGGTTAGGGTTCCTCCCCTAGCCGAACCGGTTGGAACCGTTCGGTTCCAACCTGAACCGTACGGTTCCGGTTGGAACCGGTTTGAATTTATACAATAATATATTTTTTAAATTTTTTAGATAAGAATTTTATTTGTAATTTAGTGTAATTTATAATTTTATTTGTAATTATGTAATTTTATTTGTAATTATTTTCAAAAATAATAATTTAATGTAATTATTTGTAATTTAATTTTTATTTTCAAAAAAAGTAAAAAAAAAAAAAAAAAAAAAAAAAAATGAATGGAACCGGAACCGAACCGCCGGCCCGGTCTACTGCCAGAGGCTTTTGGCTTGAATTCTGTTAACAAAGAGACCAAGAAAATTGCCCTTCGTGTGCTAACTACTTACTACTTACTACTTACTAGTAAACATTGGGTCATTTTACTGCTAAGATAATTATTCACACGTGTTTTGTGTCTTTTGTTTGTTTTAGTATGACTTTACATGAGCCTGTGACTGGGATGCCGCCCACTGGACATGCTTCTTAATCACGTCTGTAAATGTCAGCCGATTTAGTAGTAGTACCAATTGGAAATATAAATCTCCAAAATTCAGGACCTTTTTGTATATATTTTTTTTTCAAAAAAATGGTCGGGATTTGGTACAAAACTGTTTCTATCCCTACTTTATATATATAATTTCAACATATAATTTGTCAATTTTCAAGTTATTGAGTATGAAAAAAAATCGTCAGCAAGAGACGTGATTTAATGATATAGAATTTAAAATATGTTTTTAAATTGTGAGTTCGAATACAAGAGGTGCGTTTATTGTAGGAGCCTGTGATAATATAGAATTTTACTTACTTCATTTAAGTCCGGATAATATAGTTTAATAGAAAAATTTTCTACATTTTCAAAAAATATATATATATGAAAAAATAATACAATTAGAAAATTAAGAATCAATTGATATGACAGTGGCGTATGAAACTAGCTAGCATTAGGCAAAAGTCATATTTTACATCTGCTTCTCTGTTTTACCTAACAAGATTGTCATGAGACTAAGCAAGATATTATAAAATAAATTAAATGATTTAATCGTTTAAATATATGACTTGACCAAATGGTTGCACAAAGTAACAAGATTAACATGGATTGTGACTATGAGAGATTGATTTGACTAGTGCATGCTGTCTGAATTGGTTCACACGTGAGAGGAAGTTCATGACAGATTTCGTAAAAAGGAACAAAGAGATATGAACGTTGAAACGGAGTCGACCTGAATCTGAAACTTAATGGTTAGGGTGGGCAACGGGTCAGTTACTCGAATAGTTCAGAACTGACCCGAAGTCATTCGGGTAGATTTGGTTTTATGTATTGGACTCGATTAGGTCCATTTCATTGGATCTGATTAGGTTTATTGGGGGTTCTGTCGGTTTGGATGAATCCGAAACCGATTAAGATTCGAAAATATTTTTCAAAAAAAATTATTTTTTTTTTATTAAAATTTTAAATTTTTTTAGTAAAATTTTGAATTTTTTTCATTCATCCAAACCAAAAAACCGACCCGATCTCTCATCCGATCCAAATCAAACCAAAAAATCATCCAAATCGATCTAAAACCGAACTGACCTGATTCGAACCGACCCGAATTGATGTGAATTTATTTTTCTATCAATTATGGAGAACATATAATGCATGTATCGTCTTATATTATTATATATATTTTATCCTAAATAGACTTGAATTTTAGGTTGTTCTAAATAATTTTCGAGTTGAATCTCGACCTTTTCATTCATTGAGTCCTTTATGAAGATATATTAATTGATCTTCTCACCTTATCTATACAATTTTTTTTTTTTTTTTAAAAAAGATTAGTTAACATTGTTTTACCAATAACAAACAAGAGGTCATAACGAGAATATAAGATAATTACTACAATGACTCTGCCGCCGGAACATATCAAATTAAATCGTCAACGTTTTGGCCCGTTCGAGAATCAATTCGGCAAAGCAACAATACTCTTATTATTATTTTTCTATAAATTTATAGAATGTCTAAGCCTTTATTTAATTTTTTTTTTAATTTTTTTTATATAGACTAATTTTACTTGATAAATCACTATTGGTTCGGCCTCATAGGAGATGAAAACAAGGCCTGAGAGGCGGTCCAACATTGGTTTAAAAGGAGTAATTTTTCGATACCATTAATTTATGGGTGACGTGATACTACCAGCCAATAATTATATAATATATGGAGTTATATTAAACTAAACTACAATTTATTTAATTTCTTTTAATATTTAATACGCATGACAATGTATTATCGGATCATTTTATGAGTAACGTGGTACCGTAATGTATAGTAGAATTTTTCGCCTATAAAAATACTTAAACCCCTTTTTGATTTTTTATAAATTTATTATTAGTTAAAAAAAAAGTTCAAATAATCAAAATACTATTTGTGAGACACTCACAAATAGTTCTTTACTCCCCAAGTATAAGAGTGTCGAATTAATAAAATAACCTGGTAAGTCCAGGGCCGATCACAAGGAATAGATTTAATAAAATAAAATAATAATTCAAGAAATAAAATAAAGCGGTGAATTGATTGAAGGGATGAGCAATTTTAAATTGAACTACAACAATAAAATAAAATAATGGGGCTATGAGATTTACTCTTGGTATTTCAAATATAAAATAATTTTTTACTTTTTTATAAAATATAAATTATAATTATTTCTCAATTAACTTATTTCGTGACTATCATGTATTAATTATGTCAATTTGTAATTCGTCTTGTCTACAATTAGTCAATGTCAATGTACTAAATTATGTCAAAACTGTTGGACAATTATGACCCATAGCATCACTATTTGTACAGAACATTATGTTGTTGTGAAAATTAACTATGTGACAAAGGAAATTGCTCTTTTATCATTTGTAATTGGATTACCGGGATATATATATATATAAATGATAAAAGTCCATATGATTAGTTCCAGATTGATAAGATATGAGACAGTATCAATCCATGAAGGTTTAATCATTAAAACATCCCTAGTCGTAGTATTATCGAGATTGGACATTGATAATGCGGAATAGACTAGTATTGCACTTGTGCGCGTTGTGGGAGTATAACGACATAGTTCCCATATATTTAAGTATTGGATACTTGTGCAAGTGTAATAGGAGGTTGTGTTTACCGATGGTACGGAAACAGCTTCGCTCTGGATAGACCCCTCGGAATTCCATTGGTAGTATGACTATGTGTCTATGGAAGTCCGAATCAGGGTAGGTGTATTTCGTCTTAACCTGAGACTTGCACCGCTAATACTTGCGACAATCAGTATACTTTGGTTTTGGTCGTCCAGGGCTTTAACCGGTTCTGTGTACGCCTCTTCTGGGTATATTGAGAATCGTAGTGTATTGGGTGTGATGTCAAGATGGAAGTATCACTCCAGTCATATGGAGGTGATGATCACGCAGGATACGGAACTAGTACTCTTTAGTACTGCAGTCATCGGGATAATATGACTAGGTCATGATTATCCGATTATAGAGACTAGTTACCAGAGATTCCGATATATGCTTCATACGGGGCAGACAATTCCAGCCACAGGCCTTGCATGTGACATCTGATACTGGATCGCAATATGTAATACGACGTATACTACGCCTGATATAGATTACATATTCCTTTAAGAATATTTCTGGAGAATTGAGTAGGCACGGTGCTTTGCTAGAAGCCAATCATGTCTTGTAAATCGGTAAAAACGTAGTACTAGGTATATACGTGTTTAGATAGTCTGACGACCGGATTTACTGCCAACATATCCGGGGATCTCATGGGTCGCTTCCGAAGATTCACGATGACGTATGACTCTCAACATTATTAATCTGGATTAATTATAAGAGAGAGAAAATTAATCTAGGATTAATTACGGGGATATTTTATCTGGGATAAAATATTAATTAAAAGAGAGAGAATGATTAATTTGGAATTAATCGATAAAATAATATTTCGATATATTATACGAAATTATATTTCGACGGCGGAATTAAAATTAGATTTTAATTCGGGCGAACGAGTTAATTTAGAATTAATTCGCTAGCGACGTGATTAGTAATTATGCTAGGCATAATTATTTAATTAAATTTGATTTAATTACGTCGCAACGGAAAATTCGTTAATTCGGAATTAGCGAACCTGTGCCCGGAGTGTTTGCGGGACCACTCACATTTAGAATCAAGTGGGGCCCATAAGTCACATCACGCGTCACATCATTAGTCATTCTTGTGATGTAAGTCACATCAACTTTGAGTGATGTGATGGATGTCACTTTTGAGTGATGTGAGTAGATGGAAGGCTTAAATGTCTTGTACCTTTTTGGAAAGTGGTAATTGTTATTTGATTTTAGAAATCAAAACAACCCAGACAATCTTTTTTCTTCTCTCTATCCTCACGGCATTCTTGCCATTTTTCTCTCTAAGTTATTGGCTTGGCCGATAACAAGAAGAGCAAAGGGAAATTTTGTGGCAATTTCTAAGGTGCTAGCACACTAAAGGAGTCCTACAAAGGTGATAGGGCAACCCATTTATGAGCATGGAATCCATTCACAAAGCTTGGAGCTTGAAGATCATCCATGAAGGGGCTTGGCCGAAACACAAGGAGCACAAAGGAACCTTGGCCAAGAGCTTCAAGGAAAATTTTTGTTGTTCTTCGCATCGCAAAAGCCGATTAAAGTAAGTATTCCGCAACTTTACTTTGTTGTATTCGCACTTTTCATAGCTTAATTTGATCTTGGGAAGACCTAGAAAAACCCAACAAAAACATATTATAATCATCCTAAAGGGGGTAACAAGGTTTGTCAATAATTTCATCCCAGATTTTTAATAATCCACTCTCTCACAGTTATATAGATTTAAGTATTATATGTTCCAATTAGGGGATTGTCTACAGCTAGTCAAGAGTCCTAAATAAACTGGAAAGAGTTCAAATTTTATTTGGGAAATAATCACAATTCATATATATAATATACATAAAATTATCTATAATTTCATATCAAGAGCTTCACCATTTACCTCAGCAGGATTTAAATTAGCTACTCATGATTTGAATAAAAACACACATAATTTTACTAATAAAAAATTATAACAAAGAATGAAAAAAAAGACATAAGAGCCGAGACTCCACAAATCCTCCAAGAGAACTATGGAATCAGGCTCATTTTCTAATGTGCTGAGCACATCTATTTATAATAGAGGGCTCAACACCTCTATGATTGCAAACATTTCAAATTTTATTTATGTTGGAGTTGTTGCTTGGAGTGCCAATCAAAATAATATATTGTATATTATATTTTATTATTTATTATAAAATAACCACATCTTCATTTCAAACATTGATATTGGTAATGTCGTAATACATATTAATTAGATGTATAAATATGTTGAGAATGACGTAGACCAACTTACCTCTGTAAGAATTTCTCCATGAAAGTTCTGGGTGAAGCTTATTATGTCTTAGGCATAAAACTCTATAGAGATAGAGAAATGAAGCTTATTGGGTTATCACAATCAACGTACATAGATAAGATCTTAGAACGATATAATTTTGGTAACTGTAAGGCAGTAAATATACAATTTAGACATGGCTTACATCTTTCCAAGAAGATGTGTCCACAAACAGAAGATGAGAAGATTAGAATGTCTAATCAGCCTTATGCTTCGTGTTTGGGCAGCATCATGTATGTCATGTTATGTACTAGGCCTAATATCAGCTTCACAGTTAGTGTAACCAGCATGTGTCAGTCCAATCCAGGTAATGATCATTGGATGACCCACTACAAGAAAACTGTCAAATAGCGACGGAAAAATCCATAGCTAATCCGTAGCTAACTGACCACTAGCGACGGAATAGTGACGAAAAAATTTCGTCTCTATTTTGTTGGTCGCAAAAAAAATAACGACGGAAATATTTCATCTGTTGCTAAAATTAGCGACGGAATTTTATTCTGTCTCTAAATAGCAACGGAAATTCCGTTTCTATTTAGCGACGGAAGTATTTCCGTCTCTAAATAGAAATGAAATTTTTTGTCACTATTTAGTGACGGAATAAAGATCCCGTTGCTAATTAGAGACGAAATTTCCGTAGCTATTCCATAGCTATATATTTAAAAAAAAAATTAAAAACGAAAATTTTAAAATTTTTGAGAGGTGGGAAATTTAAAAATTTTAAAGATGCATGAAACTTTTAAAATTTTAAAAAAGGAAAAAAATTTAAAATTTTAGAGAGGTGTGAATTTTTTTAATTATATAGATGTGAGAAATTTATAAATTGTAAAGAGTAAATTTTTAAATTTTAGATAAGAGAAAATTTTAAAATTTTTGAATGGTAGAAAATTTTAAAAAATTGACTTTTTTAACGTTATATATAAATCTTCAATTCCACAAGACATCGTAATGTCCACTGCAAATTCGACACACCACCATCCATTTACGCCACTTTAAACAAAAAAAAAATATTAGTGTTTGTTTCATATGAAATTTTAAAAGTGGAGATAAGAAAAATGAGAGATTGATAATGAGAGTTGAGGTATGAAAAAATTTGATGGTATATGGAATTGAGTAGGAAAATAAAATTTTGATGGTATATGGAATTGAGTAGGAAAATTTTGGATGCTGTATTGGAGTTGAGATTTAAAAAGATTGTGGTGTATATATAGAGGAAAAGATAAGAGAAGCGAGAAGATATGTAAATTTTATAGACATTTAAAATTTTCGTAAGGCGGGAAATTTGAAAAAATTGGAGGGATTGAAAATTTTATAAATTAGCTACGGAATTTTAATTTAGTTTCTAATTAGCGACGAAATTATAATTCTGTTTCTAATTAACAACGGAAAATTCGTATATTTTTTTTTAATAAAAAAAGTGGCGCCGAAATGATTAAATTTTTGGGGGATTGAAAATTTTAAAATTAGTTACGGAATTTTAATTCCGTTTCTAATTAGCGAAGGAATTTTCATTCCGTTTCTAATTAGCGACGGAAAATCCGTCTCTATTTTTTTAAAAAAAACTTGGCGCCGAAAGGATTAAATTGTGGGGGATTGAAAATTTTAAAATTAGCTACGGAATTTGAATTTCGTTTCTAATTAGCGACGGATTTTTAATTCTGTTTCTAATTAGCGATGAAATTTTACTTTCGTTCTAATTAGCGACGGAAAAATTCCGTTTCTAATTACCAATAAAAACGAAAATTTAAAAGTAGCGATGGATTTTTAATTCCGTTTCTAATTAGCGACTAAATTTTCATTCTGTTTATAATTAGCGACGGAAAATCCGTCTCTGTTTTTTTAAAAAAAATTGGTGCCGAAAGTATTAAATTGTTGGGGGATTGAAAATTTTAAAATTAGCTACAGAATTTTAATTATGTTTCTAATTAACAACAAAATTTTAATTCAGTTTATAATTAGCGATGGAAAAATTCCGTTTCTAATTACCAATTAAAATAAAAATAAAAATGAAAATTTTAAAGTAGCGACAGATTTTTAATTTCGTTTCTAATTAGCGACAGATTTTTAATTATGTTTCTAATTAGCTACAGATTTTTAATTCCGTTTCTAATTAGCGACGGAATTTTCATTCCGTTTCTAATTAGTGACGGAAAATCTGTCTCTAATTTTTTTAAAAACAATTAGCGTCGAAAGTATTAAATTTTTAGGGGATTGAAAATTTTAAAATTAGCTACGGAATTTTGATTCTGTTTCTAATTAGCTACGAAATTTTAATTCCGTTTCTAATTAGCGACGAAATTTCCATTCCGTTTCTAATTAGTGACGGAAAAATTCTTTTCTAATTAGAAATTAAATTAAAATAAAAATGAAAATTTAAAATTAGCGACGGAATAAAGATTCCGTTTCTAATTAGTGACGGAATATTAATTCTGTTTCTAATTAGCGACAAAATATTAATTCTGTTTCTAATTAGCGACGTAATAGCAACGGAAAAATTTCGTTTCTATATGAAATTAGTGACGGAATAATAATCTGTTTCTAATTAGCGACGAAAGTTTGTTTCCGTCTCTAATTTAGAGATGAAAATTTTTTTGTCGCTAAATTCCGTCCCTAATTCATTATCCGTTTCAATTCCGCCGTTAAATTTTGAAACGAAATATTATGTCGCTAAATTCCGTCGATAAAACTGTAATTTCTTGTAGTGACCATTAAGCATATCCTCAAGTATCTTAGAGGTACTAAAGATAAGTTTATTATATATGGTAGAAATGAACTGCAAGTTAATGGGTATACGGATTTCGATTTCCAATCAGATCATGATAATAGAAAGTCTACATCAGGATTCATGTTTACCCTTAACATAGGTGCAATTTGTTGGAAGAGTTCCAAACAGGGGTCAACAGCTGATTCCACCTCAGAGGCGGATTATATTGCAGCTTCTGAAGCTGTATGGGTTAGGAACTTTATCACAGAATTGAGAGTAGTCTCAAGTATTGAAAATCCAATTTTGTTATATTGTGATAATACTGGAGCCATTGAGCAAGCCAAGGAACCAATGGCGCATCAGAAGTCGAATCATGTAGAACGAAAGTACCACATCATTCGAGAGATTGTGTCGCGATGGGACATTGTCATGTGCAAGGTACCGAGTGAAGATAATATAGCAGACCCGCTTACTAAGGCCATTCATCCGAAGTTATTTGATAAACATGTGGAGTCGATGGGTATTAGATACAATCAATGTTGGCACTACAGTAAGTGAGAGATTTTGTTAGGGTTGGTGCTCGGAGCGCCAATTTTCTTATGTATTTCCCTGTAAATACTTATGTAATATTTTATTATGAATAAAATAAACAGTTTCTATTATATAACATCTCTTTATATATGATAAAGATGTAACAGACCTTAGAATGATTAGTTATGATACTGAAGTAAAAGCGTCGCAACTGATATTGAGTTGTATCATGACGTTGTCATTCTTAGACAGTTCCTGGTCAAGGTTTACACTACTTGGTCAGTAATGTAAACCCGTTGAGACTGGTACATGTCGTATATTGGAATATTAGATTCCAATGGTTTCTCAATAAACCATGAGTCTTGGAAACTCATATAGACGTGTAGGTGTTTATATCAGATAAATATTGAATGACTCACCGAAGATTCTTAATGGATGATACACCAACGTCAATAAGAATCTTCTCGGGTTGAGTGAGCATAGTGATTCTTTGACTTGAGATACCACTGTGGATATATGAGCTATTCTCCACACTTTAATGACAGTCACGTCACCGATCTATTTAGATCAGACCTCCGCTTGTTCGTTGGGTGTGGACTGATGCTCATGATATTCTGTGTGTATCAAGAAAGGATCCGTCAATTTTGTGTACAGAGCATATATATTCAATATGAAATTAGTGTTGGGGTTGGTGCTCAGAGCGCCAATCCGGACCGTATTTATGACTGATTCATGAATACGAACATCCCCTTATTCCATAATATTACTTATTTATGGTTACACCTCTTGTTCTTATATACGTATTCGATCTGATTACGATTAGATTGAAACTAATGTGGTTTAGTGATATGTATATATTAGACAAAGGCCCGATAATATATAATGCAGTACACAATTACAAAGTTAGTTTGTAATTGACATTGGAAGTGTCACTGCTATATGAATATTATCAAACATAGTTCCTGGTCAAGATTTGCTAACACGGGTCGGTTAGTCAAATCCGTTGAGACCAGTACATGTCGTATATCGAGACTTGGTCCGATGGTTTATCCCAATGAACCATGAGTCTATGGAGACTCGTATAGACGTGTAGGTGTTATAGTGGATAAACACTGAACGACTCACCGAAGATTCTTAATGGATGGTACACCAACGTCAATAAGAATCTTCTCGGGTTGAGTAGCATAGTGGTCCTTCGACTTGAGACACCACTGTGGATGTATGAGACATCCTCCACACTTAGATGGCAGTCATGTCACCGATCTATTTAGATCAGACCTCCGCCTGTTCGTTGGGTGTGGATCGATCCTCAGGATATCCTGTGTGTGTCAAGATAGGATCCGTCAGTTCTGTGTACAGAGCATAGGTAGTCCATATATATTTAGCAGTCTGTTAAATCTGTGGCCACAGTATACATCGGAAGTAAGTTCCGAGTGTTATTTAAAGATTGCTAATAGATACGTCGACGACATAATACCTATAGAGATTTGACATTTATATCTATATCTCTGGGATTATCTGGATACCTGTGACGGAAGGATTATACGTATGCAATGACCTCGACCTGTATGATTCAGCTAGTTTATCCGTGATCGTCATAATCTACGGGTGGATAGATTATGCACATGAAATTGGATTTCGTGACGGATATACCTGAATCTAGAGAGTCTCAATAATGAAACATACTCGTACAGCACTAGGGCAACTTTTGTGAATAATGATGATTATTTACAAATCGTTTAAACGTTAAACGAAAAATACATGCGAACGGGCCGAACCGTCATTTCCTAATTAATGTGTATTTGTATTTAATATATGATATTATTAAATACACATTAATAAATAGTCAAATAAAGGTATTGACATATATCATTAATATATGTATTTGAGATATTTAAAGTAAATATATTACATATATTTGAGATATTTGTATTTAATTAATTATTTAATTATTTAATTGTTAAATGATTAATATAATTAAAATATAAATATATCATCAAATGATAAAGTTAGGAAATGATTATAAGTGTAAATGTTTGACTTTATACTTAAAGGAAAAGGTTGTCAAAATGGTTTTGACTTCTTAAGATATTTGTTTTTAAATTGTTTAAAAATTGAAATATTAATTTCCTTTTCTTTTTCTCAAATTCGGCCAACACCCTTAATTAAATATAATGGTTATATTTTTGAGTTGCAATTGTTGACTTGCTTTATTCATTTAAATTGTTTGATGATTAAAGTAACAAGTTGATAAAGTAACTTTAATGAAACAAAAATAATATCTAGATATTATTTCTTCACAAAATTCCGGCCAAGGGCTAATGTTGTTGAAGTATATATTGTTTCATTTATTTTAGGGTTTCATTAACCTTTTCACTTTATCAAAACTCCATTAAAACAAGGCAAAGAAGGTAGAGAGAAAAGAAAAGAAAAACAAGGAAAAACTTTTCACTTTTAAGGTTTTAGAACCTTGTTGCCATTCTAGAGTTATTGACCCACTCTTAAATGACCTAGAATTATTCTATAGTTGTTTCATTGTGTTGAGACTTGAAATGGATGGAAGAAACATGCTTGAAGTATTGTATTTAACCAATTTGGTCTAATTTGTCCAATTTGAAGAAATTGAAAAATTAGGGTTCATGACCAATTCCAAATTTGGGGATTTTCATTTATGTTGTGTATTTGGATGTGTATATGATGCATATAAAGTTTCATGTTGATTGGATTACATCTTGATGTGTTTTGAAGCATGAAATGACAAAGTGCACAAATTGCCACCTTTGGGAGGCATTCGGCCAAATGGATAAAATTTGGGGATTTATGTTGCCCTTGGTGTTTTGATGTTTTGAACATGCTAAGTTCATCTTAGAAATGATTTAGAATCATTCAAAATTGATTTGATCAATTTCGGACTAAAATGGACAAAGTACCAAGTGTAAGGGCAATTCGGTAAATTCACATAAATATGATTTATTTGAATTTTATTTCATATTTGATTATTGGATAATTAAATAAATATGTTTATTTTATTAATCCGAGAAAAAGTTTTGAAATCGGAAAATTTGATTTTCCACCGCTTCCGCTGCGTTACCGGATTTAGCCCCTAAAACCCCTACAATTAGCAATATGTTAAATCCATGGACCTGTGGTACACTGTAGAAGTAAGTTCTAAATGTTATTAAGAGATTGCTAATAGATACGTCGACGTGATTATATCTATAGAGAGTTGACATTAATTTCTATATCTCTGGAATAATACGGATACCTGTGACAGAGGGATTATACGTATGCAATAACCTCAACTTGTGTGGTTCAATGAGTTTATCCGTGTTCGTCATAATTTATGGGTGGGTAGATTATGTACATGAAATTGGATTCCGTGACAGATATGCCTGAACCTAGAGAGTCTCACTAATGAAATATACTCGTAGAGTACTAGGGCAACTTTTATGAATAATATTGATTATTTATAAATCGTTTAACGGTTAAACGAAAGATACACGCAAAGAGACCTAATGGTCATTTCCTAATTAATGTGTATTTGTATTTAATGAATGATTTTATTAAATACACATTAATTAAATGTCAAATTGTGATATTTGACATATATCATTAATATATATGTATTTGAATATTTAAAGTAAATATAATACATATACTTAAATAATTATTTAATTGTTAAATAATTAAAATAATTAAAAATATAAATATTTTTAGTTATGATTACATTAGAAAATGACTTTATTTGATTGGTTTGACTTGTTGTAATACATTAAATGTTGTAGTGATCAATTACAACAAGTAAACTAAAGCTAATTAAATTGAAACAAAAATAAAAAATATCTAGATATTTTACTTCACATTTTCGGCCAAGGCAAATGGGGAAGTATATATTATTTTGTTTCATTTTCTTTCATGAGGTTAAGCATCCAAAATATTACAAAAAGAAAGTTGAGAGAAAAAGTCTAAGTGTTGAGAACAAAAGTGAAGAAAACTTCCATTTATGTATGTTTTTCTAATTTTTCTTAAACTAGAAAGTTATTTCTATTGTTCTAAGCTACAACATGTGTTGCTTGGAAGTTTTTTCTACTCTCTTGATTTTGTAATAAGTGTGTTGGAAGTTTGATGAAAGATGTTTGCATGTTTGTTAAACAAAGCAAGCTTATAAATTATATATAAGCTTTCTTTTGGTCATTTGATGATCATGTTCCCATTTTAGAGTTTTTAGGCCACTCATTGATGACCTAGAAATGTTCTTGTGTTGTTACAAAGTGGTGAGACTTGTTTGGTGTTGTGAAGATTGAATTAAAGTGTTGAATTTGTTGAATTTTGATTAATTTGTTCAATTTGAAGAATTTATAAAATTAGGGTTCTTAACCCTTTCCAATTTTGGGACTTTTCATATATATGTGTTGTATAATGATGTATATATGATGTATATTAAATTTGGTGATGATTGGATTTCATCTTGACTTGTTTTGAACAAGATTGGACCAAATTACAAAACTTGGAAAATTCAAGGACCTCTCGGCAATTTGAAGTTTTTTGTGGTTTTGTGTTGCAATTTGTTTTTTTGATGTATTAGACATATAAAAATTATTTTGGGATTGATTTGGAATCACTTAAAATTATATTTGATAATTTAAGGACCAAAATGAATAAAATGAAAACTTTGATGGGTCATTCGGTAATTATGAAGAAATCTGTTTTTTGGTAAAAAAAATTCATTTTTTTGAGTATTGAGTAATTAGAATAAATATGTTTATTTTAATTACCCGAGAAAAATTATTGAAATCGAAAAATTTTGATTTTTCGTGTTGCGCTGAGTTTATCCGGATTTGCCCCTGAAAACCCCCAACAAGTACTTGGTTGTTAGGTCCTAAATTCGAGTCTAGATGATGCATTTATTGTAAGAGCTTAGGGCAATCAGGAATTTTACATACTCTTCTTAAGCTCGGATCGGGTTATTTAGCTGCGCGATTTCCAATGTTAAAAAAAATATATATGAACACACCGCATATTACCGTTATAATTTATGATCTAAATGCATATCCTATATTTAAAATTTGATGACTTTATTTAACAAGAAAAAACAAAAAATAAATAACAAACAAACAAAACTCAAAAAAAAAAAAAATCACACTATAAAAAAACACCCCTAAAAAGGATTTTGCCAAAGGCTACATGAAAATCACCACCATAAAACTATGAGAACCTCCACGCACTACTATCGGAGTCTACTAAGGACTCAAACATAGGCATATTCTCTCAATTGGAACACAAGAACGACATTATCGAGTGACCACTGAAAAAAAATTGAGGAGAATAAAAAGAAAGAAAACGAAAGGTAAAAAAACAAAAATAAGGAGGTCGAGAAGACTGGAAAACTCTCCCTAATTGGAACTTTATTATGTTTTCCGGTGCAAAACGTGAGGATTGGGAGGGTGACGGCCCAATGTGGTTTGGTAGTAAAGAATTTATGATTTATCTGTTCCATTTAAATCTGGATTGAGTGATTTAACGGCGAAATTTCTGACATTTCCAAAAAAATAGAGGGTGACGACTAGGATTTCTTTAATCTAGGGAGAGTGTGTGTTTTTTTTTTCTTTTCTCTACTATACATGAATAGATTTGTAATGTAACTAATATAATTATTTAAAAAAAAAAAATCAAAACATACCAGTTATAAGTATATTTATAATATAAATGCGGATGTCATAAACTATTTGTCGCCGACAATCGGATCGGAAAAGAAACATGAATATTATCAAAATCAAAACACAAGACAAGACATTAAGAAAAAAAAAATCAGAAAAGTTGATCAAAAGGAAGAAGCTAACAAAATTAAAAAAGTAACCATGCATGTCAAGATTTGGTATCATTAAATTTTGTTTTGTATTTGAGGTGAAAGAGAAACAATCAACAACCTCAATGTCAATGCCACTAGATTCAATAAAGTTGTTTATTAAATAAGGGTATATAAGTAAACTTCTTTCTTTAACTCTCTCTAAACAAGGAAATTAGACTATAATTTGAGATTTCCAAAAAATAGAAAGGTAGCCTATCAAAAAGGGACTGAGAGAGTACTATATATATTGTTTCTTGAATTTACAATACTCTTCGTATGTATAACATGATGATATGATTATCTACTTGTTTCTTACCCCTAAATTATTTAGTACATGATTAGATATATAGCGCATCAATGGATAATCCGAGTTCATGATGTGAGATATAGGATGATCGTGATTATTTACATCATTCACACCCTCTAAAAAAATATGTTTTCTATGTGGGTCAAGCATCTCACATACCCCCACAAATCTACATACACCAACATTATCGGACAAACCTCCCTAACTCTAATACCAAAATTGATGCACGTACAAACGATGATCCGATGAGTTCTTGATATGAGATATGAAATGAGCATGATCATTTGTATTAATCTTGAAAAAAAAAAGAAGCCAAACAACATAAGAGTACATTCCATGTTGCATTCTCCAATGTATTTTTTGGATCTTCAAATGTACATTACTGGTGGTCTGGTAATATCACATATATTCATGGTTGCTGCAGCTTGATCTAATTAAAATCCAACGGTTGATCAATGATCATGCATCAAAATGTAAAATTCCAGATGGAATTAATGGAAACCAAATCTGTTCTTGGTAATAGAAATGAGAGTGGGTGGTGGAGGTGGGGGTCCTCAAATTTCCATGTCGGTGAGAAATTCTCCCTGTTGCCAAAGAAGCTGATCATCAATTATAATGGAAAAATTCGATATCTCCCATAAGAATCTAATCCACATGCCTATACTTTGTCAAGAAAACATGATCTATAGCATTCCTGCAACAAATGGATTTTTTCCAATTTCTCAGTTTGAACTTTCCACTCTCCATTAACTTTAACTATATATTTATATTTGATATAATGTTTAAACGTTAACTTGTAAATTCACCACAAAATTATAATTTTAGAATATGATATTATTTTTTTACGTTAATTTATACTCTAATTTTTATTAAGACATTTAACCCATCAGCTCCCACACCAACCCCGGATTAATGTGTCTAAATGATTTGATGAGACATCAAGAATATCTACAAACGTAGTTGTTTTTATAGCTCCATAATTTGAGATATAGTTGTCATTTTTTGACCATAATATTTTGTTTTGAAACTGACGGAAAAAAGAATATAGGCATGAGCCGGCGATTAACTGATCCTCCACAAATTCATTTATTTTGGTCTTAATTTATAATGCAATGTTTTTTCTCCCCTATTTTAAGATTCTTGTTGCTTCTTTCTTTAGGGATATTGGTTATTTACTTGTTTTATTTCAAGTTTAGGATTATAGTGAGTTGATTACCCAAATTAATGAACTGTTCATTCAGTGTGCAGCATTTCACCCGCAAACTGACTGACTGTTAATTTTTATGTATAGAAATGCTTAATAGCTTACTAAAGAAGGGAGCATGGTTGCATAAAAAAACTGACTGATTGTTAAATTTCATTCAGAAACTTTTTCTTCTTAATATTCCAGTATAAAAAAAATGACAGGGAGCCCGATCGGTCTTAATTTAGCCAGTCATGAAATCACTTTTTTCCCATCCGGTGAAAAAGGACTTTCATAGAAACTAGCCTTAAGCTTTTTATCTTAACAGGAACATCTTTTCTTTTTTTTAAAACATAAAATTGGCATTTGTGACTTAATTAAGTAACTAATGAAACATGCATGCATTTAGTATATCTTGAGATTCTCCATCTGATTTGCTTTCTCATTCTCATTCTCATTAGCTCAAATAGTCTAAACAGCTAGCATTGTACTGCTCCTTATGCACATTATCAACTACATGTATGGTCCATGCACCATGATTTTGACACACTGACTCTTGATATTCTTGTGAAAACAGATCAGAAATACATTAAATGCAAAACCCATGTCCTTGTTTTGGTCATTTCCTTCTAATTTTGAGTGCCAAAAAAATTGGCAGTTTTAATATTGATGACTTGTATAATTCATTATAAAAGCATATGGCGTTGTTGGGTAGTAAAACGCTTAGGATTTAATCATCAAATCTTAAATTCGAATTTAATGAATGTATTTTTTTAATACTCAAGTCAAATTATTTAACGATAAAATTTTCAATATTTTTTTAAAAAAAAAACAAATTTATAACATCCAGCTACATAGCAAAATTGTATCTGCAACTATCTCCATTATTGAGAATTGAGATAATGGAAGCAACAAAAATGTACCTATCAATTCCCCACTTTAAATAAAGAGAATGAGAGGTGGGAAGGTCTAGAAAAGCTGTATTTGCCGCACAAGAGGAGACAATGGGTCCATTTACGATGTGGTTTGTGTCACGTTATATGAATATGTCACGTCATATCATTCAAATGCACTATACATTTACTTTAAATTATTGTGGAAAAGATTAATTAATTGATAATATGATGATGATTATATATATATATATATATATATAAAAACTAAAAACAGAAATATGGGTATTTTCCAATTTGGAGAGATTCGATGGAATGAATAATGAATATAATTTGGTGGTGTATCTAATAAGATTTTTATGTATCAGATGAAAATGACTGACCAATAAAAAGAATTTACCTAGAAAATCAAAATACAGAAAGAGAAAAAAATAAAGCCCGCGCAAAGATCGAGAGATGACTGCCCTAACTGAAGATTGACGGCAACTGGGTTTCCTGCCCGGCTACCCTAACTGCCCGCCATATTTAGCTCGCGTCATTCTCTGTTGCCCGAAGGCCGCCCGTTCCAAGTAAAGACAAATTTCGGGCAGTATTTTTTATTTTTTTTTACTATTGTCGGTCGTCGAACAGGTCTAGTGTTCCGGACGGCACGCGCGGTCAGAGTCCGTATGTGTGTTTAGTACAAGTACTTGCAGATATGGAGCCATAATTGTTTTGTAAAAACGAAATTTGAGAAACAGAAAAAGGAGAAAAATGTGTTTTCAAAAACATTCAGCCCCACTCCCTGGCAAAAAAACATTAGATGGGGCAAGTTTTTCTTTTTACATGTGTCTTGCTTTTGATTTTTCTTTTTCAGTCGTATTTCATTTTTTCTTTCCTGATGCATTCAGTTGAGTGTGTGAGCTTTTATCAATTTATTATTTATCATAAGTCCTTTTCAGTAAAGATTGATGAAAATATAATCACCAAAATCCTTAAAAGATTATTAAAACAAAACCTAGCTAGGGGCTAATTGAACAAAAAGAGATTTGTTCATGGCTGGCCTTGTGAATATATATGTAAGATATGCTTCCACCTATGTTTCTCACTCCAATTAACCCAACTTAACAAAAGGCATAAACTATTAATTTTCCTTAATAAGAACTTATAGTCGTTCAAGTGTATTAGTTAAAATGTTAAATCGATATATTTGTTGGTGGTTCTCTCCTCTCTCTAAACTTGAGAGTGTGGGTAATATAGATATTGAATTAGACTTCCCTTTGTCACTATCAATATTTATTTATTATTTTTTTAGAGTCGTTAGAAATCCCGCCGTCAAACCACATTTTTCAGGCTTAAATAAAGTAGGTAAAATCACCAATTGTTTCAGACTCTTATAAAAAACACACCCCGATTCGAATACAGGACCTCAAGATCATATCCTGAACCATACACCATCAAATTACGGGATTGTCACTATCAATATGTTAATTCGTTTATGCTTTTTATACATATACTACATTCTATTTTTTTTAAATATATGGCCTATATCTGATGTAATAATTGTCAATGACATAGTAGTTGAGAATTGGGTCGTATGGGGTCTTAACTATTTTTGTTTAAATTTTATGTTTCGGTCCTATCAAATTTACAGTTATTATGTTATGCCTTTCTTAAATTTATTGTTTCTCGATTATGACCTCCATCGAACAAAAATATTGGTGTTCAATATGAGTTAACTTTTTGCATATGAATTAAGGCTATATATTTCTATAATAATAACAAAAAAAAATGACAAGGTGTGTTGTATGTGGGGGAAAAAAAAGAAAGGGAAATTTTCATCCATTTGAAGTTAAAAATATATTAAGTTTTTTTAAAAAATTATATTTCCAATCAAGTTATGAAAAAAAATGATATTTTACATCCAAATTATTAAATTTTTAGTGTAAAATTAATGTCATTTTTCATAACTAATTTTAGGGGAAAAATGTCTGTTATTAATAATTTATAGGTGGACAGTGTCATTTTTTTTATAACTTGGGGAGAAAATATAAAATTGTTTAAAAACTTAATATATTTTGAGATTTTAATTTAATTTTGGGTAAATGAATGATAATTTCCAAAAAAAAAAAATATTTAACTAAAAAAGTTAAAACGTTTTTCTTCTCTCAATAGTTTGAAACGTACTATAGAATCGCCTTAATTTACGTCAATATAGGTTCACCACTAACTATTATTAATTTATTGAAGTACTCATTTAGTTGATGATATAAAAGATTGTGTTGACTTAATGATGATTATGTGTAGATAATGCCAATATATTGATCAGTAATTACTCCTAGGTAATTATATTACCTTGTAAATCAAGCAATAAGAACAATAATTATACTCTCCAGCATCTTCATCAATATTGTCAAGACAAAGATATAAACTGAAAAATGGTTCCACAAATCAAAGACATGTAGACCCTCCTCTTTCTATCTCCCAATCCAATGGCTTCCTCCTCTATTCTACTGCCTTTAAATTCTACTAGCTAGGTTGAAATTTTCCATTCCATTTATATTGTAATTCTTACCAACAAATTCATAAAAGGCAGCTTGTTCACACAATGATCATGTTCAAATCTGTGGTAGTTGTAAAAGTATAACTCTTCAAAAGTATATATTTAGTGAAGACTAGTAACTTGTAATTATATAATTTAGAAGCTAATGCGATTTTATCCCATAGTTTTATTTAGTAATTTTTTTTAATCTTTTATTTACGGCTGTTTTTCGTTACAAGGGTAATTTGGGAAATCATCCCATCGAATAAATCTCTCCTACCAACAGGGGTGACGTATCACACACTCCGTACCAACCCAAAAATATTAAGATAATCGAGGCAGCTTCCTGCCCCGAGTTTCACAAAACAACAATTCCGAATCTTCAAAAGTATATATTCAGTGAAGACTTGTGAGTTGTAATTATATAATTTAGAAGCTAATGCGATTTTATCCCGTAGTTTTATGTAGTAAAAAATTTTTGTACATTTTGTTGGCGGTTGTTTTTCGTTACAAGAGTAATTTGAGAAATCAGTCCATCGAATAAACCTCCCCGACAACAGGGGTGACGTATCACACATTTCGTACCGACCCAAAAATATTAAGGTAATCGAGGCAGTGTCATGCCTTGCGTTCCAAAAAATAACAATTCTAAATCGTACAGACTAGATGTCCCGGCGAACCAAGCTACAGATCGGGGGCGACTAACACCATGAGGGAATTTTCCCGATGCAAGGCAGACTACGAGTAAGGGTGGAAATGGGTCGGGCCGGGCCCGGGCTTAAGCTCGGCCAGGGTGTCCTCCGGGCCGGGCTCGGGTCCGGGTTTTATCAGGCCCTTTTTTTTAAAAAATATAAAAATTTAAAAATATATAAATACAAAATACATTCACAGTATATGCAAAGACAATTCACAAATAAATCAAAAGTTTCATCGATAAATTAACAATTTAAATGCTACAAACAAATAAAAATGCTCCAACATATTAAAATATATATATATATGTTTTTTTTATTATAGGGCCCGGCCCGGGTTTTTTTTACCCCAGGCCGGGCCGGACCGGGCCCGGGCTTTTCTGCCACCCTTAGCTACGAGTCTGCAAATGCCACGGAGGCCCTCTATCCTTCCCCGTGCTATGCTCATACGAATCCGAAATGGTTAGCGCCACATGGCATTTATCTTCGCTGTGCTAAGCATGTCCCGAGGCTGCAAACGCCACGGAGGCCCGTGGGCCTTCCCCGTGCTATGCACCTTTAACATTGGGCCTTCCCCGTGCTATGCACCTCTAACATGAGGGAATTATCCCTCCCTACACTATGCAAATCCGAGGATACTGTAGTACCTTGGCTGTCTTCAAACCATACGTGTTGTGGTTATCTTGGGGCACTAAATGCTAGGCCGACCCTTTTGCCGACCGTGTTATGGATACCCGAGGCGCCAAATTCCACGCGGGCTTTGTTGTTATTCTCCCCAAAGATTCATGGCAATGAGTATTATCGTTCCAGCCCGAGGATTTGATAATGACACCGGGGATTGAGGTGCCACGGAAGTGCGCGCTTTTCCCACATGTATTGCACCCCTTATAGTATTCTTGTCACGAGTATCTCCAAAAAATACCGAAAATGTTTTTTCACATTCAACTAATTAATAAGCGTGTAGAGATGCAAGTAATTTTATTAAAAAATGGGAAAAATCTTCTTGTATTCAAGGGATTTACCGCCCATCTTACAACTCTTTGAGCGTCATTCTAAGATAGGCTATTATTGGAAATACCTTCTCAGCATCTCAGCATTTTATGGCTTCTTGAGTCGGGTGTCGTCCAGATGTTCCAGGTGATAAGCTCTCGACCTGATGACTTTGGTAATTTTATAAGGTCATTCCCATTTGGCTCCCATAGAGCTTTCTTTGGGCTTTTTAGTGTTTACCGTGACTCGCCTTAAGACCATATCTCCAAGATGAAAAGTTCTCACCCAGACTCTCTTGTTGTAGAAGCGAGTTATCTTTTGTTGATATGCTGCCATTCTGAGTGTCGACCTCTCTCTCTTTTCTTCTATAAGGTCAATATGGTGCTTAAGGAGTTATTCGTTCTGTCATTCTTCAAAATGTTGGACTCGGTGGGTCGTCATCCCAATCTCTACGGGAATCACTGCCTTACATCTGTAAGCTAATGAGAAAGGAGTTTATCTTATGGAATTTTTGTAGGTCATCCGATGTGGCCATAGTACTTCGGGCAGTTCTTCAACCCATAAGCCTTTGCATAACCTGAGCCTTGGCTTCATATTATTATTGAAAGTCTTGTTCCCTGCTTCTACCTATCTATTTGACTTCGGATGAGATTGTGAGGCAAATATCAAGGCAATTTGGAGATCTTCACAAAGCTTCTTGAAGCCCGCGCTGTCAAACTACTTCCCATTATCGGTGATGATGGCCATAGGAATCTCGAATCATCACATAATATTCTTTTTACAAAGTCCGTGACTTTATTCTCCGTTATAGTGGACAACGGCTCGACCTCCACCCACTGAGGGAAATAGTCGATCGCCACGATAGTAAATTTGGATTATCCCCGACTCGTAAGCATAGGTCTAATAAGATCCAAACGTCACCGGGAAAAGGGCCAAGGGATTGACAAGATGGTCAACTGCTCAGGTGATTGATGAGACACATTGGCATTTATTTGACAATCATCTCATGCTCGGGCCACTCCGACCCCATCCCGATGCATTATTGGCCAGAGAAAACCCTACTTAATTGCATTGTGGGCAATTGACTTCCCACCAGAATGGCTCCCGCAGATCCCTTCATGAACTTCCCTAAGCACATAATTCCCATCCCCGGGCCCTAGACAATTCAGATTCGGCATCGTGTAGTCTATTCTATAAAGCACCCCATCTATCATGCAAAAGCACACACTCCGATATTTCAGTCTCCTGGCCTTTTTCTTGTCCCCCGGTAAGTCCCAGACTCTAAGTATCTCTTGATCGGGTCCATCCAGGTCGGCTTATCCTCAAATTCCACCTCTATCATGTTCGGCTTGTTAGAGCGGATGTGGAACCCCTAGGGTCAGATCGTAGCTCTGCACAGCGGAACTGAGTCTAACTCATGGATATCTAGCATGAGTGTATTTTAAAATATTTTTTTATGTAAAATTCCATTATATGTCGAGTCTGTAGGAAAAAAAAGGACCTAAACGAAGTCTGGAAACTCCAGAATGGAGAAAATAAAGTTTCAGTATTCTTCATCTCTGCGCGTCGCGACGCGTAAGCTTGGGCGTCGAGACGCTCCAAAGTGCGAGAGCAACTGCAAGAGCATAACGTCTCCACATCACGACACAGAAGGGTGAGCGTTGCGATGTAACTAGGTCTGGTACTCGGTGTCGCGAAGGTGGATGGTTAGAATCGCGACGCTGCTCTAGGCAGTGAGCAATTTCTACTTCAAACCAATATTAAGCACTTATAATTTTCTCCTACTACTTCAAATACATGACCAGTACGAAATCACACACGTATAACGCAAGCGCATGTATCATTCAAGTAGTATAAAAAGTATCGATCCCACGATGACTTAATACCCAGACTATTAATTTGTATGAGGCCAAACGATTACAAGTATCTAACATGTTGATTGTTTGATTGGGTGGTGACTTTAAACTTAAAAACAAGTAAATAAAATGGTGCAAAAGTTGATTAAGGAAAATTCAAATTTATTAAACTATCCAGGGTTGTGATTTCTTCCAATATCTTTTTAAAGATGAAGTGGTTATTTCATGTTTGTGAAATATATTGGTTTACTAACCTAGAATACAAAATTCTGCAAAAGTCTCTGTCGATGGTCGGATGCAAATACCCAGTGTAACCCAATTAAATCATATGTCTATGTTAATCAAATTACCTGGATTCATTAAGACTAAGTTCCAATTGTTGTTACCCCCGCCCGACAGGTATATGTTTATCCTGTAAGGAAATTTATTAAAGGGTTATATATCCTCAAGGAAGATCGTGGGCTATTAAGTCTAGGGCTAAAACCTAAAATTCCTTTGTCAAATTTATTTTAAATTTACCAGATCAATCTTATTAATGGCCAGTTAACAAGAAGTATTAAGCTTAAGACTTAATAAGTAAACCTTTGTATTACCCAAATTATAAAACAACCATTTATTAACCGGTGATATTGGAATTCATCACAACCCCAGATAACTAACTTAGTTACGACACATAACTAGGGCTAGTAACAACTTAAAAATAAAAGACATAAAGTAAAATACTGAAAAGTAAAATGCTGGAAAATAAATAAAGAAAAATACAATAAAAGAAAATACTAGAGCTAGAGGATCTACTTTTACCACTACTATTTTAGATATCTCCCTTAATATAATATATTAACGTGTGTGATATTACCAACCAGCCATATAGGCGGTAACCTGATTAAGTCAAATTAAGTCCGACTGACCTTAAACGCGGTATCATTATTTATCCATAACCCAGCCATATAGGCGGTAATTACCAACCGACCAACCAGGCGGTATCCAAGCTTAGTCAGGTTAAAACCAGTTTATAATTAATTACCAACCGACCAATATAGTGGTATCCTTGTTAAGTCAATATTTAAATAGTTTATATATTATAATTAAGGGAGATTAATCTAAATAGCAGTAGTAAAAGTTTTACGTTTCACCCTAGCAGGGGGAAGTTACCTCCTCATTGCTGAATAGTAAAAACTGAAAGAGTAAAGAAATTAAATTACTATTACAAAAAGTAATTAAAATTAATTACAAAACTGAAATTAAACTAAACTAGATACAAACTCCTTATTTACTCAGAGGATTACAGAGAGAAATGTACATCTGAAACTGAAATTTCGAGCTAAATTTATAGGGGTCGATATGCCTCACGCGTCGCGACGCATGGATTACTCTTGCATCGCGACGCTGCCACGTGTTACATTCTGATTGGTTGCTTTGATTCCCTTATCTGCTGCCGTGGCATTTTGGATGATTAACTCAATAATTGTGCTGACCTGGCGATGACGTGACGATGTGGATTGTCGGCACCATAGGATTACGACACGTGGCATGCAATGATTGGGTGATGCTGACGTGGCTGACACGTGGCACATTGACTTGGCATGTTGCTGATGTGGACGCCTACGTGGCTGACACGTGGCGATGGTGATTGTCGGATGATGACACGTGGCACGGTGCACGTTAGTAGATCTCATCTGATGTTGACACGTGGTAGGCGCACGTTAGCATCTGGCGTATGTTAGCAGACTTCTCAGATTTTGACATGTGGCACGACACATTTTAGTATGAAGCGGCGCAAGTTAGCACAGGCCAGCGCACGTTAGGCGTCGCGACTTGCCAAATGATGATTTTGCCATTTGTTGTCATTTTTCACTATTTTAGCCCCAAATCACCTCCACTATGTCCTGAAACTTTATTTATCTACAAAATAACACAAAACACATCAAAATATTCACAAAACTCAAGAAACTATACAAAATATTAGGTCAAATGAATGTGAAATAGTGATACATTTACCACTCATCACACCCCCAAACCTAACATTTTGCTAGTCCTCGAGCAAAACACAAAATAAAATAACATAAAATTAAAATTAAGCTAAGCCACTTTCGTAGGGATCACGGTTGCATTTAGCGTATGCAACAAGCCTTTAAACCCCTAGGTGTCCCTAGTGGACGAGTTGTAGTCTCGTGAGGGTTTACAACAATGATACCCACAAACATTTTACAAAAGTAAAAAGATTGTAAAACTAATGCACACAAAAGCAAAAAGATAAGAGAAAATAGAATAAAAAAGTTAATGACTAAACATGTGAAACTTCTACTCCAAGTTACTAGTTGTTTTCTTTCTTTCTAAATTACTGAATAAGTAAATTCTCCGATTATATTTACCATTCTCCATATACACAACCAACAAAATATTAATCAACTCATTTTGCCCACAATAGTCACAAGTGCAGTTGAGAAGAGAGTAATATTTTTGTCCTAAAGTTTTATCAGAATTCATGCAGCAATAGAATCATTATTCTGATTTTTTTCTTTCTTTTTCTCTTTATTTATTTATTTATATACATTATCTTCTATCTATGTAGCGAGCTTTGGTCAGTGACTCCCAAACCAGTTGGCTTTAGGGCACTAGGTGTTAAGACACCCCTACGGACTTAATTACTCAGACTTCAGATATATATATTTTTGCAATATCATTGATCCATGTAGCGAGCTTTGGGCCAATGACTCATAAACCAGTTGGCTTTAGGGCACTAGGTGTTAAAACACCCTTATAGACTTAATAACTCGGATCTCAGACTTTTTTTTTTATCCCATTTATTTTCATAGATGCTTCCTCCAATTAAAGTAGAGCACTGAATATTACAAACTTTCAATTACAGCTCATGTCCATATGTTACCATGTATGTTGATAATACATGTCAATTGAGCATATGAAGATCCATTTTAATTAGTTTTATGGAGTATTCACAAATTAAATAATTTAAAATGAAATAAACAAAAATTAACTTGTTCCGAAATAGATTTGAGATACGTCTCAGGAGTGGAAACTCCTTACACAGCTATCTCTCACCAATTTCACCCGATTAATCAAGTTAAAAACACAAAATATTTTTTTGATTTTTATAAAATTTTTCAAATTTTTTTGTATTTTTCGAAAAATTTTGGACTAAAAATAAAAACGATATAAAAACAAGATACTAGTCAACTATTCCTCACCCCCAAACCTAAATGAGACATTGTCCCCAATGTCTTAAAAAGTAGAAGCTGAGTTTAGAAGATAGTACCTGGTTAGCTGAAATTCTACATTTACAAAGGAAATTAAAGGTTAAGATCCAGATTTATCCGACGCTTCTTACCACGATAATCATCAGACCATTTTATCTTGGAAAGGATAGGGTCAATTTGTGATTCAAAGGTTAAGATTTGATCAATTAAATCCTGGGCAGTTCTGGCAGTGAAGAGGAGTTCTTTTAAAGGTTTTGACATGAACCCATTTCTCCGGGCATCATCAAGAAATACACAAAGAAAATCATAAAATCCATCTGCGTTGAACAATCCAATTTGTTTCTGGTGTATGTTAAAGTTCGCCCAAGATAGCACTATAAAAATCTCCTCCAACGTACCCAAACCACCTGGCAAAGCAATAAAAGCATCAGCACAGTTAATCAATTCCACCAGTCATTCAGACATACCTGGCACGATCAGTTCTTCTCCGTTTGATGATCCTATAAGATCTGCCTCTTCTAAGGGTTTTGGGATGATTCCCAGAACTTGACTGCCTCCATCCTGTACGGCCTTTGAAACGATCCCCATTAATCCAATATTGCCACCGCCGTATACTAGGTGCGTATTCTTTTCAGCTATGACTCGACCCAATTCATGTGCTGCTTCTACGTATTGTGGCTTAGTACCAACACCAGTACCACAAAAGACACATATATTTACAACTCGTCTTCTTGAAGTAGCTTCCATTTTATGTATGTTTCTTTTCTCAAATCTGGATGCCTTCAAAAGTGTAAAATGAGTTGAATTTATAACACCTGAAATGGGGTGAGTAATAATAGCACTAATATCTTCCAGAGAACGATTAGTAGCAAAATAGTAAATCGTGAAAGGTCGAAAAGGTCTGGATCATGTCAGAGAAAATAAAAGAAAACAACAAAACAAATCACAATTATTAGGAAAAAATAAAGAGATATAATATTTACAATAATTTACGGCTTGATTGACGTCTATGCGTCAGGGAAAAGCTTCCCATCCAATTTTCTTAAAAATTGGCAAACGGGGTCTTTTTGAATTAGATTCCCAAGACTTAACTTTTGTCTTTCTCTTTGGAATTATGTATATAGCACACGAATTTCGTGATACACATATCCACTGAGATGCGTCTCAAGAGTTTTTGATATGTCATCCAAAGACTCCTTACTCAAGCCATCCCTAATGAAATTAATCTTATCTTCACGGTTATCAAACACCATTCCTAAAGAATGACAATGAGTATCACAAAACATACGAGCACATTTATAGCATACACCCATTCTTTTAGCTCTTTTCTATTTAGCATAGGTGATTCTTCCTTAACCAGGTAGATGTGAAATAAAAGAGTCAGAGGACTCACCTTCCAATCGGACCCGTGCTTCAATAATCCAACAAATGTCAGTAGGAATACTTTTTATCATCAGTAGTCTCATCCGTTCCAAGCGAGCTTTGTAGACTTTCATCAGAGATTTTTGAGGGAGAGAAGTAAATTACTTGTGAAGATTTGCGAGAGCTTCTTCCATCGTGAAATGACTTTACCTGCAAAAATTAAACACATAAAAATAAAACACACCAGATCACAATATATACACAAATTGCATGGGTTGCCTCCCTGCGAGCGCTAAGTTTAACATCGTCAGCTAGACGTGACTTCTCGAATGTTAGGCTGGATCTGAAAGTGTGACACTTTCTTTTTGTCGCTCAAATGATTCTCCCCAGTAGTGTTTGACACACTGACTGTTAACCTTGAATGTTTCATTGGTGTTGGGATCAAGTAACTCAATAGCTCCATATGGTAAAACTGAGTGATCACAAATGGACCTGACCATCTTGATTTCCATTTTCCAGGGAAAAGTTTTAACCTTGAATTGTACAACAACATCTGCTGCCTTGGTTCCAATTGCCTGCGCACTATTTTTTGATCATGCCATTTCTTGGTATTTTCTTTGTATAATCTGGCATTCTCATAAGCTTGTAGACGAAACTCCTCCAATTCGTTGAGTTGGTAAAGTCGTTTCTCTCCTGCAGCTTGTGGATCAAGATTCAACTTCTTCAGTGCCCAGTACGCCTTGTGTTCAAGCTCAATTGGCAGATAGAATGCTTTCCCAAACACCATACGATATGGGGACATATCAATGGGTGTCTTGTAAGCTGTCCGATAGGCCCATAATGCGTCATCCAATTTTGTAAACCAGTCCCTCCTTGTTGATCCGACGGTTCTTTCCAAGATTCTTTTGATCTCCCTGTTTGAAACTTCAACCTGTCCATTTGACTAAGGATGGTAGGCAGTGGGAACTTTATGAGTAACTCCGTATTTGGATAGGAGCGCATCGAAATATTTGTTGCAGAAATGTGTACCACCATCACTGATAATAGCCCGAGGTGTTCTGAAGCGAGTGAAAATATTCTTTTTAAGGAATTTGTTCACCACTTTTGAATCGTTTGATGGCAGTGCGATTGCTTCAACCCATTTGGAGACGTAGTCTACAACAACCAGTATGTACAGGTTTCCGAACGATGACACAAAGGGTCCCATAAAATCAATACCCCACACATCGAATATCTCCACTTCCAGAATGTTTTGCAGTGGTCCTTCATTTCTCCTCGAAATATTTCCCGTTCTCTGGCACCTGTCACATTGAAGAGAAAACAAGTAAGCATCTTTAAAGAGAGTGGGCCAGAACAAACCTGATTTTAGGACTTTGGCTGCAGTTTTATTATCGCTGAAGTGTCCGTCATATGGTGATGAATGACAAGGTTGCAAAACACTGTTGACCTCCTCCCGTGGAACACACCGTCTCAATAATTGATCAGCACATCGTTTGAACATGTACGGCTCATCCCAGACATAATGCTTGACTTCTTTGAAGAATTTCTTCCTTTGCTGAGTTGTCCTTTCCAACGGCCATTTTCCCGAGACTATGTAATTGACATAGTCAGCATACCAAGGAGCATCATGCTGTTTCATGGCAAACAACTGTTCATTTGGAAAAGTTTCTTTGATTGTGAGTTCTTTGCCAGCTGTTTCTCTATTCTCGAGCCTTGATAAATGATCTGCAACTTGGTTTTCTGTTCCTTTCCTGTCTCTGATCTCCACGTCGAATTATTGCAGAAGAAGTATCCAACGGATTAATCTAGGTTTGGCATCTTTCTTCACAATCAGGTATTTGATTGCTGAATGATATGTGTAGACCACCACTTTGGGACCCAACAGATAGGATCAGAATTTATCAAAAGCGAACACAACTGCGAGCAACTCATTTTCAGTGGTTGTGTAGTTAAGTTGAGCTTCATTCAGAGTTCTGCTGGAGTAATAAATGGTGTGGAAAATCTTTGCTTTGTGTTGTCCCAAAACTGCACCTACAACAAAATCACTAGCATCACACATCACCTCAAATGGAAGGGTCCAGTCTGGTGCTACAATGATAGGAGCTGAAACCAGCTTCTGTTTTAAGATCTCAAAAGCTTCATGGCATTCTTTGGTGAAGTTGAAAGGCACATCCTTCTCCAGAAGATTGCACAGAGGTTTAGCAACCTTTGAGAAGTCTTTGATAAATCTCATGTAAAAACCTGTATGTCCGAGAAAGCTCCGAATCCATTTGACTGATGTTGGCAGAGGTAATTTTTCAATTGTTTCAATCATTGCTTTGTCTACCTCGATTACCTTTTGTGAGATCCGATGTCCCAGAACGATGCCTTCCTGCACCATGAAATGACATTTCTCCCAGTTGAGTACCAGGTTGGTATCTTCACATCTTTGTAATACATGTTCTAGATTTTGCAAGCAGTGGTCAAAAGAATCTCCAAACACAGAGAAGTCATCCATGAAAACCTCCATACTCTGTTCCAGCACATCTGAGAAAATGGCCATCATGCAACATTGGAATGTGACAGGAGCATTACATAGTCCAAATGGCATCCCGCGGAATGCAAAAGTACCATACGAACATGTAAAAGTGGTCTTCTCCTGATCTTCTGGGACGATGGCAATCTAATTGTACCCCGAGTATCCATCCAGAAAATAATAGAACTAATGTCCCGCCAGTCTGTCCAGCATCTGATCAATGAATGGCAGTGAAAGTGATCATGCCTTATTGTTTTGTTCAGTTTTTGGTAGTCCATGCATAGTCTCCAACCAGTCACAGTTTTTGTTGGAATCAGCTCGTTCTTTTCATTTGTGACTACAATTATTCCTTCTTTCTTCGGTACACACTGCATAAGACTCACTCAAGTGCTATCAGAGATGGGGTAAATGATACCAGCATCCAACCATTTGATGATTTCTTTCTTCACGACCTCCTTCATGATTGGATTTAGTCTTCGTTGATGCTCCACTGTGGGTTTGTACTCATCGTTCATCAGAATCTTGTGCATGCAAAATGATGGACTAATGCCTTGAATATTTGCTATAGTCCAGCCAATGGCTTTCTTTTGTTCTCGTAACTCTCTCAGCAACTTTTCTTCTTGCAACAATGTTAGCGAAGAAGAAATAATAACAGGTAATTCATAAGAGTTTCCAAGGAATGCATACCTTAGATGGCTTGGAAGTAACTTCAGCTCTAACTACAGTGGTTCTTCAATCGAAGGCTTGATTCGCTCCTTTTTCGGGAGTTCTAGGTTTTCAACTGGTGGTGTCGATTTGAAATGAAACAGCTTGTCAAGATAGTTGATACATTCCAGAATTTCAGCATATAGCTCGCTGTCAGTCATGTTGGTGATGCAAGCTTCAAGTTTGTCTGTGGGAGGTGGCTCAGCATCCTAGATGATACTATCAACAACATCAACTCTGAAACATTCTTCCTCTTTTTATCACTTGGGAATTTCATGGCTTTGAAAACATTGAAGGTAACTTCTTAGTCCTGAACTTTCATGGTTAGTTCTCATTTTTGTACATCAATAACAGTTCGACCTGTAGCCAAGAATGGTCTCCCAAGAATGATAGGTACATCTTTGTCTTCTTCCATATCAAGGATAATTAAATATGTTGGGAGACTGAGTTTATCGACTTTGACCAGCATATCTTCAACTACTCCTCTTGGAAATGCAAGTGTTCTATCAGTAAGTTGCAGAGAGACTGAGGTAGGCATTGCTTCTCCAATTTGCAGTTTCCTGTAAATAGAAAAAGGCATTAAATTAACACTTGCACCTAAATCACATAAAGCCTTACCGATATAATGCTCTCCAATGGTGCATGGGACAGTAAAACTGCCAGGTTCTTTCAACTTCGGGGGAAGTTTCTTCTGAATGATGGCACTGCATTCTTCCTTCAATGCCACTGTCTTGTAATCTCCCAATATCCGTTTTCATGAAAGAATGTCTTTCATGAATTTGACGTAGCTGGGCATTTCTTCCAAGGCTTCTGCGAATGGAATGTTGATATGCAACTTTTTGAACACCTCCAGGAATCGAGCAAACTGCTTGTCCAGTTTGTTTTTCTGAAGTCGCTGTGGAAAAGGTGGAGGTGGAGTGATTTGATCTTTTTCCTTTGCTTCTTTTTCCTCCATCTGTGGAACTACATCTTTTGTAAATTCTTCAATGGATGCCTTGATTCCAACATCTTTGTTGATCTCAGTACCTGATGAGCGGAAAATATATCAATATTTACCGCCCATTTTACTTAATATTTTGTTTAATTTCTTGGGTTTGATGAACGTTTTGATGTGTTTTAGTTTATTTTGCAGATAAAATAATATTGGGACTCAATGAAATCATTTAGGATGAAATCTGGGTCAAATAAGGGTAAAAAATTTGACTTGACATATTAATTTTGGAGATTGGAAACTTGAAAAGGCGTTCTGACGAAGTGCAGTTTCGGAAATTCCAATTTTGTGCAACTGTTGTATTTTGGGCATAACCTTTTATTCCGATATCGGACTGAGCTGATTCAAGTTTCAGATTAAAGAAGACTTAAAGATCTACAACTTTGAAGAATACAATAATTTTGAATTCTGAATATTTCATGACTGAAATGGATGAAACATCCAGAAGTGTGTTATGCATAATTATTAAAGTCATTTTCAAAGCAAAAAAATAAAAAAATAAATAAAAATAGTCAAACTCCCACCAAACATGATAGTAATTAATAATGGATTTGGTGGAGCAATTAGTGGAGCAATTAATAATAGATTTGGTGGAGCAATTAGTGGAGCAATTAATAATGGATTTGGTGGATGATTTGATGGAGGCAAAATTTTGCCTATAAATACCAAACCATTTCATTTGTAAATTCATACTTTCTTCTTTGAAATTCCTTAAGAATAACTAAGAAGATTGTATCTTGCTTGTTTATTTACAGCTTTCAGTAATTAATTTCCACTTTCGCACTTTCTTTTCTTTACTTTTAAGTCTTTACTTTCCACAATTTACTTTTACGCAATGAGGAGGTAACTCCCCCTTGCTGGGATAAAAGGTAAAGCTTTTATTATTGCTATTTAGATTAATCTCCCTTAATTATACTATAATAAACCTGACTTAATGAGGATACCGCCATATTGGTCGGTTGGTAATTAGTTATAAATTGGTTTTAACCTGATTAATCATGGATACCGCCTGGTTGGTCGGTCGGTCGGTAATTAATTATTAATTTGACTTAATCAAGATACCGCCTATATAGCTGGTTGGTAATTATCACGCAAAGTTAATATATTATATTAAGTGAGATATCTAAAATAGTAGTAATAAAAGTTGATCCTCTAACCCCCATCATTTTCTTTTATTGTACTTTTACTTTATTTACTTTCAACAATTTACTTTTCAGCAATTTACTTTTCAGCAATTTACTTTTCAGTATTTAATTTCCAGCAATTTACTTTATGTCTTTTTATTTTATTTAAGTTTTTACCAGCCCTAGTTATGTGTCATAACTAAGTTAGTTATCTCGGGTTGTGATGAAGTCCAATATCACCGGTTTATAAGGGGTTAAATTACAGTTTGGGTAATATAAGGGTTTATTTATTAAGCCTTAGTCTTAATGCATCTTGTTAACTGGCCATTAATAAGATTGATTCGGTAAACTTAAAATGAACTTGGAAAATGGATTTTAGGTTAAGAACTTAGACTTAATAGCCCACGATCTTCTTTGAGGATAGATAACCCTTTAATAGATTTCCTTACATGATAGAAATATACCTGTCGAGCGGGGGTAACCATAATTGGAACTTAATCTTAATGAATTCAGATAACTTAATTGACATCGAAATATGATTAATCGGGTTACACTAGGTATTTGTATCTGACCATCAGAAGAGGCTTTTACATAATTTCGTGTTCCAGGTTAATAAATCGATATATTACACAACCGTAAGATAACCTTCATCTTTAAAAATGATATTGGAAAGATTCACAACCCTGGATAGTCTTATATAATTGAATTTTCCTAAATCTACTTTCAAGTAATTTCATTTACTTGTGTAAGTTTAAAGTCACCATCCAATCAAATAACCAATCCATTAGATACTCGTACAAATTTGACTTCATAAATTAATAACAAAAGGTTTTAAGTCCTCATGAGATCGATACTTTTTATACTACTTGAACGATACGTGCGCTTGCGTATACGTGTGTGATTACGCTGGTCAAGTTTTTAGTGCCGTTGCCGGAGACTTATTTATCTTTCACTATTAGTTTTGGGGTTAGATACTTTACTTGTATCTAATTTCTTTTTACTTATTGTTTTTGTTTTCTTGTGTTTCAGGTTCTCAGACACTACATGAGACGAACCAGAAGCTTTAAACTTCGACCCATTGACCCAGAGATTTAAAGAACCATCAGACAGTTGAGAAGAGAAAGGCGAGAAGGCCAAGAAGCAATCGTTAACATGGAACCTGAACCTTTAGAAGTTGCACCACCAATTCCCATTCGAGACAGAACCATTCCAGTGGTGGACAGCCTCATTTCCTGTATTGTACTTCCTCCCTTACCAGCAAATATGTGTGATATCAAAACATGCATTCAGATGATTCAGGAGTTAGTACAGTTTGGGGGGGAATGCAACTGAAGATCCTAATGCCCACATCAACAACTTTCCTGGAAGTTTATGACACTTTCAATTACAACAGAGCATCAGAATAAGCAATGAGACTGCGAGTTTTTCCATATTCCTTGAAAGACAAAGCAAAAGCTTGGCTACATTCACTACCAGCAGGTTCCATCACAACTTGGAACACTCTAGCTACCAAATTTCTTGCAAAGTACTTTCTACCAGCCAGAACAGCAAAACTGAGAAATGACATCACATCTTTTGTAAAACTTGACTCAGAAACTTTCTACGAAGCTTGGGAAAGGTACAAAGATTTGCTCCGGAACTGTCATCACCATGAGATTCCAAAATGGCTTCAAGTCCAAACTTTCTATAATGGACTTTCTGGATTGATGAGAACCACAATTGATGCTGCTACTGGAGGAGCTTTGATGGCAAATGGAGAAGATCAAGCCTGGGACTTAATCGAAGAAATGGCTAACAACAATTCATTGTGGCCAACAGAAAGGAGCATGATTCAACGAATTGTAGGAATTTATGAGGTTGGAGCTAACTCAACAGTGAATACTAAGTTGGAGCAAATGTGCAAAAGCCTGGAAACACTTAGCACGCAAGTTGTAAACATCGCCAGAGCCACAAGTTCACAATATAGAGGAACACCAGAGCCAAACCAACATGAAGAAACAATGAACTATGTCAACAATTTCAACAGACAGGGGAACAATCCATATTCCAACACCTACAATCCAAGGTGGAGGAATCATCCCAATTTTTCATGTAGCAACAATTCAGGGCAAAAGAACAATCCACCATCTGGATTTCAACAGCAAAACAAAAGCCATGAGTTTGAAAAAGAACCAGAAATGAAAGAATGGATTACAGAGATGTTAAAAAAGCAACAAGCAGCATATGATGCTATTTTTCAAAGCCAATATACTTCCATCAAAGCACTGGAAAATCAAATTGGACAATTGGCCAATGCTCAGAGTTATAGACCGCCAGGGAACCTTTCTAGCAACACAGAACCATATCCAAGGAACTGAGGGAAGGAGCAATGCCAAACCATTACTTTGAAAAGCGGTACTGAAATCAACAAAGATGTTGGAATCAAGGCAATAATTGAAGAGGTTCCTAAAGATGCAGTTCCACAGATGGAGGAAAAAGAAACAAAGGAAAAGAAATCAACAAAAATTCACTCCACCTCCACATTTTCCACATCGTCTCTAGAAAACAAACTAGACAAGCAGTTTGCTCGATTCTTGGAGGTGTTCAAAAAGTTGCACATCAACATTCCATTCGCAAAGCGTTGGAAGAAATGTCCAGCTATGTCAAATTCATGAAATATATTCTTTCACGAAAGCAGAGATTGGGAGATTACGAGACAGTAGCATTGACAGAAGAATGCAGTGCAATCATTCAGAGGAAACTTCCCCCAATGTTGAAAGATCCTGGCAGTTTCACTGTCCCATGCACCATTGGAGAACATTATATCGGTAAGGCTTTATGTGATTTAGGTGCAAGTGTTAATTTAATGCCTTTTTCTATTTACAGGAAACTGCAAATTGGAGAAGCAATGCCTACCTCAGTCTCTCTGCAACTTGCTGATCGAACGCTCGCATTTCCGAGAGGTGTTGTTGAAGATGTGCTGGTCAAAGTTGACAAATTCATTCTCCCAGCAGATTTCATTATCCTTGACATGGAAGAAGACAAAGATGTTCCTATCATCCTTAGGAGACCATTCTTGGCTACAGGTCGAATTGTGATTGATGTGCAAAAAGGAGAACTAACTATGAAAGTGCAGGACCAAGAAGTTACCTTTAATGTTTTCAAAGCCATGAAATTCCCGAGTGATGAAAAAGAGGAAGAATGTTTCAGAAGTGATGTTGTTGATAGTATCATTTAGGATACTGATACAATTCCCACGGATAAACTTGAAGCTTGCATCACCAACATGACTGACAGCGAGCTAGATGCTGAAATTCTGGAATGTATCAACTATCTTGACAAGCCATTCCGATTCAAATCGACACCACCAGTGGAAAGTCTGGAACTTCCAAAGAAATATCGAATCAAGCCTTCAATTGAAGAACCACCGCAGCTGGAGCTGAAGCTATTGCCGAGTCATCTCAGGTATGTATTTCTTGGAAACTCTTCTGAATTACCTGTTATTATTTATTCTTCGCTAACATTGGAGCAGAAAGAAAAGTTGCTGAGAGTGTTACGAGAACACAAGAGAGCCATTGGCTGGACTATAGCAGACATTCAAGGCATTAGTCCATCATTTTGCATGCACAATATTCTGATAAACGATGAGTACAAACCCACAGTGGAGCATCAATGGAGACTCAATCCAATCATGAAGGAGGTCGTGAAGAAATAAATCATCAAATGGTTGGATGCTGGCATCATCTACCCCATCTCAGACAGCAGTTGGGTGAGTCCTATGCAGTGTGTACCGAAGAAAGGAGGAATTACTGTAGTCACAAATAAAAGAACGAGCTGATTCCAACAAGGACGGTGACTGGATGAAGAGTATGCATAGACTACCGGAAATTGAACAAAGCAACGAGGAAAGACCATTTTCCGCTGCCATTCATTGATCAGATGCTAGACAGACTGGCGGGACATGAGTACTATTACTTTTTGGATGGATATTCAGGGTACAATCAGATTGCCATCGCCCTAGAAGATCATGAGAAAACCACATTTACATGTCCGTATGGTACTTTTTTTTTCCGCAGAATGCCATTTGGAGTATGTAATACTCCTGCCACATTCCAACATTACATGATGGCCATCTTCTCAGACATGATGGAACAGAGTATGGAGGTTTTTATGGATGACTTCTCTATGTTTGGAGATTCTTTCGACCACTACTTGAAAAATTTGGAACAAGTGTTACAAAGATGCGAAAATACCAACCTGGTACTCAACTAAGAAAAATGCCATTTCATTGTACAAGAAGGCATCGTTCTGGGACATCGGATCTTACAAAAGGGAATTGAGATAATTGAAAAACTACCTCCACCCACATCTGTTATAGGGATTCAGAGTTTTCTCGGACATGCCGGCTTTTACAGAAGATTTATCAAAGACTTCTCAAAAATTGCAAAACCTCTTGTCAATCTTCTAAAGAAAGATGTGCCGTTCAACTTCACCGAAGAATGCCAAGAAGCCTTTGAGATCCTAAAACAGAAGCTGATCTCTGCCCCCATCATAGTAGCACCGGACTAGACCCTTCCATTTGAAGTGATGTGCGATGCAAGTGATTTTGCTGTAGGTACAGTTTTGGGCAACGCAAAGCAAAGATTTTCCATGCCATTTACTAGTCCAACAGAACATTAAATGAAGCTCAACTCAACTACACAACCACTGAAAAGGAGTTGCTTGCAGTTGTGTTCGCTTTTGACAAATTCCGATCTTATCTGCTGGGTCCCAATGTGGTGGTCTACACAGATCATTCAGCAATCAAGTATCTAATCGCGAAGAAAGATGCCAAGCCCAGATTGATCTGTTGGATACTTCTTCTACAAGAATTCGATGTGGAGATCAGAGATAGGAAAGGGACAGAAAACCAAGTGGCAGATCATTTATCGAGGCTCGAGAATGGAGAAACAACTGGCAAAGAACTGATAATCAAAGAAATTTTTCCAAATGAATAGTTATTTTCCATGAAACAGCACAATGTCCCTTGGTATGTTGACTATGTAAACTACATAGTGTTAGGAAAATGGCCGTTGGAATGGAAAACTCAGCAACGAAAGAAGTTCTTCAAAGAAGTCAAGCACTATATCTGGGATGAGCCGTACCTGTTCAAACGTTGTGCTGATCAATTATTGAGACGGTGTGTTCCACATGAGGAGGTCAACAATGTCTTGCAACACTGTCATTCATCACCATATGACAGACACTTTAGTGGAAACAAAACTGCAGCCAAAGTCCTACAATCAGGTTTGTTCTGGCCCACTCTTTTTAAAGATGCTTATCTATTTGCTCTTCAATGTGACATGTGCCAGAGAACGGGAAATATTTCTAGGAGAAATGAAGGACCTCTGCAAAATATTTTGGAAGTGAAGATATTCGATGTGTGGGGTATTGATTTTATGGGACCATTTGTTCCATTATTTGGAAACATGTACATACTGGTTGCCGTAAATTACGTCTCCAAATGGGTTGAAGCAATTGCACTGCCATCCATTGATTCAAATGTGGTGATCAAGTTCCTTAAAAAAGAATATTTTCACTCGCTTCGGAACACCTCGGCCGATTATCAGCGATGGTGGCACATATTTCTGCAACAGATACTTCGATGCACTCCTATCCAAATACGAAGTTACTCATTAAGTTACCACAGCTTACCATCCACAGTCAAACAGGCAAGTTGAAGTTTCAAACAGGGAGATCAAAAAAATCTTGGAGAGAACCGTTGGATCAACAAGGAAGGACAGGTCTGAAAAACTGAATGACGCATTATGGGCCTACCAGACAGCTTACAAGACACCCATTGGTATGTCCCCATATCAAATGGTGTTTGAGAAAGCATGCCATCTGCCAGTTGAGCTTGAACACAAGGCGTACTGGGCACTGAAGAAGTTGAATCTTGATCCACAAGCTGCATGAGAGAAAAGACTTCACCAACTCAATAAGTTGGAGGATTTTCACCTACAGGCTTATGAAAATGCCAGATTATACAAAGAGAAGACCAAGAAATGGCATGACCGAAAAATAGTGCGCAGACAATTGAAACCAGGGCATCATGTGTTGTTATATGATTCAAGGTTGAAACGTTTCCCTGGAAAGCTGAAATCAAGGTGGTCAGGCCCATTTGAGATTACTCAGGTTTTACCATATGGAGCTGTTGAATTGTACAACCCCAAGTCCAGCAACACATTTAAGGTTAACAACCAGCATATCAAACACTACTGGGGAGAATCATTTGAGCGACAAAAAGAAAGTGTCACACTTTTAGATCCAGCCTAACGTTCGGGAAATCATGTCTAGCTGACGACATTAAACTTAGCGCTAGCTGAGAGGCAAACCATGCAATTTGTGTATATATTGTGATTTGATGTCTTTTAATTTTTGGGTGTTTAGTTTTTGCAGGTTAAGTCATTTCAAGATGGAAGATGCTTTCGTAAATCTTCACAAGCAATTTCATTCTCTCCCTCAAAATTCTCTAATGAAAGATTACAAAGCTCGCTTGGAACGGATGAGATTCCTGATGATCAAAGGTATTCCTACTGACATTTGTTGGATTATTGAAGCACGGGTCCGATTGGCAGGTGAGTCTTCTGACTCTTTTATTTCACATCTGCCTGGTTTAGGAAGAAGCACCTATGCTAAAAAGAGAAGAGCTAAAAGAATGAGTGTTTGCTATAAATGTGCTCGCATGACATGTAATACCCGTTGTCGTTCTTTAGGAATGGTGTCTGATAACTGTGAAGATAAGATTAATTTCATTAGGGATGGCTTGAGTAATGAGTCTTTGGATGACATATCTAAAAATCTTGAGACGCATCCCAGTGGATATGTGTATCACGAAATTTGCATGTTATATGTACAATTTAATAAAGAAAGACAACAGTGTAGGCACTACATTTTTGCATATAAGTCCCGATGATGAGCCTCGTGCGGAGGCACTACCTCTTACACCGCGAAAGTCGTGGGAAACGGACATCGGAAGGGGAAAATCAAGAATTGACGTTTTGTTGGACTTTATTCGCTTGTTTAGTTTTGGGATTGCTCGTTGGACCTCCGTTTCAAAATCACCCTTGGCCCAAAACCCTATTATTCCTTGCTCACTCTCGGCCAACACATAATTAAACGCTCCTTCACGCATCCATTGCCCCTCACCACACCTCACATCCATGCACCATGCAACAAGCCTTCACGCCATTCACTCCCCACACAACCTTCACGCCTCTTTTGCCCCCTTTCACGTGAACCATCTCCCATGCAAAGCCATGCAACCAACTCCACTCATTTACCCTAACTATTCAAACAATCAAATTAACCTTCCACCAAGCATGCCCCATGTCATTGACCTCCAAATTACCTTACCCCCAATTTTCAACAAAGTTTTCCAAGCCATTTAATAGCCTCCCATCACCACTTAATCAAGCAAACCCCACACCATTAAACCTAGCACCCAACGCCCATTGACAAAGCCATATCCTTTCCATTTTTTCAAAAAAGTTAGCCACCCAATTATAACCCTCATTAATGTTAGCCTACCCAATAAATGCACCTTCATTTGCCTATATAAAGAACCCTTATACCCCATGAAACCCCTAGCACTTTCATATCACATATACAACACAAAAACTCTCTTTTCCTCTCTGAGCACTCATGCCCCTGCCCTCCATTCTGCCTCCATTGTTCACGCCAAACACCCCTGAAGAACCAGCCCCATTTACGCTCACTACAACACCTCAAAACCAGCCCCATTCATACCCAAAATTGCCAGTGAACCAGCCCTCAAACTCATGCCCACTGCCCTGAAAAACCAGCCCCATTCACGCCCCAAATTACCAGTGAACCAGCCCTCAAACTCACGCCACTGCCCTGAAGAACCAGCCCCATTCACGCTCACTACAACCCCTAAAAGTCAGCCCTTGTTCATGCCCAGCAGCCCCTAAAACAACCCCTGATAAACACGCCCAATAGCCCCTCACAAGCAGCCATTGTCCACGCCAAAACACATCTAAAACAGCCCCTCTATTCACGCCCAACAGCCCCTCAATCCCACATTGATTAGGAAACAACTCACCCTTAATTGCCTTCAACTCCCACGCACAAACACCTCACACGCCCTTCCCCTTTAGTCCCACATCGATCAAGAAACACCCCTCAAAGCCTAGATTACTTCACGCCCAAAACAACAAAAGACTAGCCACGCAACAAACAACTATCACGCCAAGCATCCCACACTCCCAATATCCCACATCGATCGGCTTTCACTCACGCATGAACTCCCTTGACCAACAACTTCACACCTAATAACAGCCCTTAAGGAAGCCTTCAACATGCCCAAACTGCCCTTACCCATCACGCCTGAACTACACCCAAACAACCCTTGCACATCACGCCCAACACTGCCCCCAAATTAGTCCAATAAATTACCGAAAAATACTGCCTCAAATAGCCCCATACATTACCGTGAAACACTCCCCAAATTAGTCTAGCAAACTGCCAAAAATACTGCCCCAAACTGCCTTCAATATCACCGAAAATACTGTCCCTAAACTGTACAGTTTTATCGTAAATTCTGCACAGTTTTTACTGCAAAACCGCACAAAACACTGCCCTGTAAAACCCACAAACTGCAAGCCAAAATAGCCCCGCATTACCGCAAAACAGTAAGCTTAAACCATGATCAGAAACCGCAGCGAAACGGAGTGAAAACAGCGACCCAAATAGCAAAACAACAAAGGAAAATGCCGAACCAGTAGACCAGAGGAGTTGCGAAGCATCAACCCTTCCGAAAACCGAATACCGCACTTTCGAGAGACGACAAAAGAGGTTAGACATGAGGGCACCCCTTTTATTTATTATCCTTTATTTTTAGTTATTTTATTACTTTATTTCGCATGAGTATTGTGGATTAGTGTATGATGTGATTTCCGGATGAACGAAATATGTGTTCTCTCTTGCGGTATATCGAATGGAAACCCGGACATAAATTCCATAGCCGAATCCGAATGGACGGTATTACGGTTTGCACTCGGGATACAATGCCACGTACCACTTGAGAGATTCACATATTTCGTTTCATCCAACCTTGTATTCAAGCATGATTAGGTCGTTAGAAGGCTATTTATTTAGTATAGTATGTTATTTCTTTATGCATGACTTAGTTATTTTCTTTCGCAATAAGAGTTTGATTTACGTCATGTTTAGATCGTTATTTATTCAACATGCTTATTGTGTGATATCGTATGTTTACCGTTACGAAGACTTACTTTTTAAAACATGCAAACTTAGATTTAGGCCTTATAGGAATTTAGATTACTTTTGCAAATATATGTTGAGTAGACTTGGTTAAAATTGCACAAATCCATTCATTACAAATGACATAAGTAAGGGACCATTCCGAACCCAACGGTTTGAGGTCTTCCCTTGCGAGGGGTGAGTGCGGCCTTAAATCATTTCCCAGTTCACACTGGGTGGCGACTCCTTTATTCTCCGATTTAGTCCCCTGCGGGCTACTCCGTACTCCCGACCGGGCCACGATCCTGGAACAACGTCACCAATTTCTGTGTTCTGCAGTCTGGCGAATCCATTGGGGATAGAGAGTCGGGCCCGAAATTATGTCTTGTAATGTTTGTGATTTGTGCTTTAATTAACCATGACTACTGTGGGTTTATGGAGTTTAATCAAATGCATTATTAAGGCTAGGTGATGGTTTGGTGTCCTCCTTCACTCACTACCTTTCTATAAGGAAAAACTGTTAGGCACCTAGATAATCATTATCTGTAGCTTACTGTGACAGACTAATTTGGAGGACTTGTTGTTTATTCCTGTCACCAAGGCGATAATAGCCTAAGAGGCTTGGGTATTTAAGAGAGATTGCTCCACCCTCCCTCTGGGGAATCTACAATAGGAAATCTATTTGACAGTTAGTCACATACCGTAACTCGTTGGCACGTACCGTAAGTATAAAAGGTGCGCTCACTTGGTCGCTCGAACCCTTAAATGGGGAGTCCTAGTTGTGGGCAATCCTTCGTCAGCGGGAGCCTTTGTTTACATTCCTTTAAACTTACATGTGAACCATAGTGGTATGACCAATAAAAATTATTTCTTTATGCTTGTGTTTAGGACCATCATCATTTGGATTCAGTTGGACCTTTTGTCAAGAGATATGAACTTGTTGGGCCATTTAAACTGGGATGAGTTCATGTCCTTTGGAAAATGGGCCAAAAGCTTCTAAAATACCGATGTGCCATTTTGTATTTGGGCCTCTTATCATTTGAAGTTGTTTAGCCATGTTATCGCAAAAGTATAAACTTGTTGGGCCTTTTCAACTAGGACAAGTTTGCACCGCGCAATAATATGGTTGAATGCTTTGAAATTGTAATGGGCCGACTTATATATTCCATGCATCACATGCATACATGCATCATGCTTACCCTTTGTCTTAGCAGCCATCATAGATATCCGTTGGGTTAGAAAAAAAAAACAAAGACTTGTCAAAAAGTGTTTAACAAACATGGATATTGGGAAAATGAAACTGAGAAAGAGAAAAACTTACGGCAATGATAAAGAGACAAGCAAATGGAATTCAGCTGAAGTGCTTAAGAAAAGAAGAAGCTCGAAAGGCAATGGAAGCAGTACTACCAGTGGAAGTTAAGATACGATCCATGTGGGTTTTAACAGAAACAGAGCTACCTGAACAAGAGTGGGTCTCACAGAGATTTTAACAGTTGGCATTGATGGATGAAGTCCTTGCATCACATGCAGATATACCAGAAGAGATTGAAGCTGTATTTTGCCTGAAAAAAAAGAAGACCGAATAGTCATCTGAAGAATCGGCAGAAGACCTAACCTAACGGAATAGGAAATTCATTCATGCATGCATGCATAAACATAACGTATTTGCATTCCTTTTTGTGTTTGTTCTGTGTTGTAATCACAGGTTTCAAAGAAAAAAAAAAGAGAAGCGGCAAAGGCAAGCCAACCAGAAGCAACAACAGTGTTATCAGTTTCAGGAATGAATCAGTGTCAGTTTCGGGGATGAGTCCCAAGGTCAAGGCCCATGACGATATCAGTTTCGGGATGAGTCCCAGGGTTGAGGTCCGTATCAGCACAAGTTTCGAGAAAGAATCCCAGGGGACGAAGCCTAGATTATCAGCAGTGGAGAGGAAAAATTCTGAAGAGAGAAAGAAAAGTCTTTGATGGTTAGGCATATGTCCGGTGATGATATTGTTTGCTGTAGGGAGAAACCTTAGAAATGATAAGTGCGAAATATACTCTCATCCGATATTCTGAATGGATTGATCTCGGCTAGACTTGTGAGCACTTGATTACGGGATCTCAATAGTAGAAGCCTGAGTAGTTGGCAAGATGACTAGTTAAAGAGATGATCGATCAGTGAATGACCGCTTACCTGGATGTCCACCCTAATTTACTTATGCTACGATATATGATATGGTCGGAAGCAAAGAAAAAAATCTCTGCATTGAAAAGAAAAGAAAAATGGACCGCCTATAACCGATAAGCGTGAAGCTACCCATGGGCGAGTACTAGGATCACCATGAGGAGAAATGCTACCTTACAGGGTAGGTGTGTCAAAAAAAAAGGGAAAAGAGAAAATGAAAAAAAGAAAGAAAAGAAAGAGAAAAAAGAAAAAAGAAGATGACCATATCATGTTGAGTATGACGAAGTAATCACATAATGTGATTAAGACATCCAGGTTGGTTAGACCCACCGATCCGATTCTCCGAAGACGAAATCATCGAGTTAGCTTACTTAAGGAATAAGCTGTGAAAGATCCTTGGCACAAACACACTAGGAGACTAGTTCAGATCACTCATTCAGACAAGCGGATCTGAGTGTATTGAGTACTTTGAAGGTTCTCCGGTTTCGATGCGAAGCATCCATTGAGGACGAAAATATGCTTAGATATCAGAATTATCTCATGAGAGGCAATACAATATGTTGGAATGAACCATCACATCATCAACATTAGTTTTAGGGATGAGTCCCGGGGGCGAGGCCCACACCTGCATCCGTATCAGTTTTATCGGGTATGGCACTCTGGGGGCGAGGCCTACACCAACATCAGTATCAGTATCAGTTTTGCCGAGCATGGCACTCCGGCTATGGAGACACATCAGTATCAGTATCAGTTTAGCCGAGAATGGCAATCCGAGAATGGATCAAGGTTCGAGAATGAACAAGCCGAGAATGGAAATCCGAGAATGGAGAAAGGTTTGAGAATGAACAAGCCGAGAATGACAATCCAAGAATGAAGCAGAGTTCAAGAATGAACAAGTCGAGAATGGCAATCCGAGAATGGAACACGGTTCGAGAATGAACAAGCCGAGAATGGCAATCCGAGAATGGTGCAGGGTTCGAGAATGAACAAGTCGAGAATGGCAATCCGAGAATGGAGCAGGGTTCGAGAATGAACAAGCCGAGAATGGCAATCCGAGAATGGAGCAAGGTTCGAGAATGAACAAGCCGAGAATGGAAATCCGAGAATGAAGCACAGTTCGAGAATGAACAAGCCGAGAATGGCAATCCGAGAATGGAACAGGGTTCGAGAATGAACAAGCCAAGAATGACAATCCGAGAATGGAACAAGGTTCGAGAATGAACAAGCCGAGAATGGCAATCCAAGAATAGAGCAGGGTTCGAGAATGAACAAGCCGAGAATGGAAATCCGAGAATGGAGCAAGGTTCGAGAATGAACAAGCCGAGAATGGAAATCTGAGAATGGAGCACAGTTCGAGAATGAACAAGCTGAGAATGGCAATCCGAGAATGGAACAGGGTTCGAGAATGAACAAGCCGAGAATGGCAATCCAAGAATGGAATAAGGTTCGAGAATGAACAATCCGAGAATGGAGCAGAATCTGAGAATGGAGCAGAGTTCGAGAATGAACAATCCGAGAATGAAGCAGAATCCGAGAATGAAGCAGAATCCGAGAATGGAGCAGAGTTCGAGAATGAACAATCCGAGAATGGAGCAGAGTTCGAGAATGAACAAGCCGGGAATGACACTCCGAGAATGGAGCACAGTTCGGGAATGAACAAGCTGAGAATGGAAATCCGAGAATGGGACATGGTCCGGGAATGAACATGCCGAGAATGGCACTCCGAGAATGGAACACGATTCGAGAATGGACCACATCACAGTAATGGTTCGGGAATGGACCACCTCACAATAACGGTTCGAGAATGAACCACCATCATCAGCAGTTTTGGGGATGAAACCCGGGGGCGAGGCCCATATCACTATCAGTTTTGGGGATGAGTCCTAGGGTCGAGACCCATATCAGCATCAACATCAATTTTGGGGATGAGTCCCAGGGTTGAGGCCCACATCATTATCAACAGTTTGGGAATGAATCCCAGGGTCGAGGCCCACATCGGAATAAATCCGGGAATGAGTCCCAGGGTCGAGGCCCACTTCACCAACAGTTACGGGAATAAATCCTAGGGTCGAAGCCCACTTCACCAGCAGTTTGGGAATGAATCCCAGGGTCGAGGCCCACTTTATCAACTCGGTTCGAAAATGGACCACCTCTCATATAGCACAGTTCAGGGATGAACTATCGCATCACATCATCAGTTTTGCCTGGTACGACACTCCGGGAATGGAGATATTTCAACGACGTCTCGGGTATGGTGTTTAGCATGCCAGGTACGACACTCTAGGTATGGAGATATCATTGCGATACTCTAGGTATGTAGACGCAACCACGACACCTCGGGTATGAGGTTTAGCACGCTGTGTATGGCACAACCAAATCAACACCGTTCGATGCAACAAGCAAGTCATGTGGCAGCTGGCGAGGCAGGTAAGTAAAAATGCATTGCATGACTTTGATAGGACTGTCATTGTCACACACTATGCAAGTCCCATCAAAGTGGGGGTGACTATAGGCACTGCATTTTTGCATATAAGTCCCGATGATGAGCCTCGTGCGGAGGCACTACCTCTTACGCCGCGGAAGTCGCGGGAAACGGAAATTGGAAGGGGAAAAGTCAAGAATTGACGTTTTGTTGGACTTTATTCACTCGTTTAGTTTTGGGATTGCTTGTTGGACCTCCGTTTCAAAATCATCCTTGGCCCAAAACCCTATTCTTCCTTGCTCACTCTCGGCCAACACATAAATTAAACGCTCCTTCACGCATCCATAGCCCCCTCACCACACCTCACGTCCATGCACCATACAACAAGCCTTCATGCCATTCACTCCCCACACAACCTTTATGCCTCTTTTTCCCCCTTTCACGTGAACCATCTCCCATGCAAAGCCATGCAACCAAACTCCACTCATTTACCTTAACTATTCAAACAACCAAATTAACCTTCCACCAAGCATGCCCCACGTCATTGACCTCCAAATTACCTTACCCCACATTTTCAACAAAGTTTTCCAAGCCATTTAATAGCCTCCCATCACCATTTAATCAAGCAAACCCCACACCATTAAACCTAACACCCCACGCCCATTGACAAAGCCATCCCATTTCCATTTCTTTTCAACAAAGTTAGCCACCCAATTAATAACCCTCATTAATGTTAGCCTACCCAATAAATGCACCTTCATTTTCCTATATAAAAAACCCTTATACCCCTTGAAACCCCTAGCACTTTCATAGCACATATACAACACAAAAACTCTTTTTTCCTCTCTGAGCACTCACGCCCCTGCCCTCCATTCTGCCGCCATTGTTCACGCCAATACAGCAACAAGTAAACAGCCATTGCTCACGCCAAACACCCCTGAAGAACCAGCCCCATTTACACTCACTACAACCCCTCAAAACCAGCCCCATTCACGCCCCAAATTGCCAGTGAACCAGCCCTCAAACTCACACCCACTGCCCTGAAGAACCAGCCTCATTCACGCTCACTACAACCCCTCAAAGTCAGCCATTGTTCATGCCCAGCAGCCTCTAAAACAACCCCTGATAAACAAGCCCAATATCCCCTCACAAGCAGCCCTTGTCCACGCCAAAACACATCTAAAACATCCCCTCTATTCACGCCCAACAGCCCATCACAAACAGCACCTCAATCCCACATTGATTAGGAAACAACTCACCCTTAATTGCCTTCAACTCCCACGCACAAACACCTCATACGCCCTCCCCTTTAGTCCCACATCGATCAAGAAACACCCCTCAAAGCCTAGATTACTTCACGCCCAAAACAACAAAAGACCTAGCCACACAACAAACAACTATCATGCCAAACATCCCACACTCCCAATATCCCACATCGATCAACTCTCACTCACACATGAACTCCCTTGACCAGCAACTTCACGCCTAATAACAGCCCTCAACCAAGCCTTCAACACGCCTAAACTGCCCTTGCACATCACGCCCAAACTGCACCTAAACAACCCTTGCACATCAAGCCCTACACTACCCCAAATTAGTCCAATAAACTACCGAAAAATACTGCCTCAAATAGCCCCTACATTACCGTGAAACACTCCCCAAATTAGTCCAGCAAACTACCAAAAATACGGCCCCAAACTGCCTTCAATATCCCAAAAAATACTGTCCATAAACTGCACAGTTTTATCACAAATTCTGCCTAGTTTTTACTACAAAACCGCACCAAAAATTTACCCCTAAAACCCGCAAACTGCAATCCAAAACAGCCTGCATTACCACAAAATAGTAAGCTTAAACCATGACCAGAAACCACAGCGAAATGGAGTGAAATCAGCGACCCAAACAGTAAAACAGAAAAGGATAATGCCGAACCAGTAGACCAGAGGAGTTGCGAAGCATCAACCCTTCCGACAACCGAATACCGCACTTTCAAAAGATGACAAAAGAGGTTAGACCTGAGGACACCCCTTTTATTTATTATCCTTTATTTTTAGTTATTTTATTACTTTATTTCGTATGAGTATTGTGGATTAGTGTATGATGTGATTTCCGGATGAACGGAATATGTGTTCTCTCTTGCAGTATATCGAATGGAAACCCGGACATAAATTCCATAGCCGAATCCGAATGGACGGTATTGCGGTTTGCACTCGGGATACAATGCCACGTACCACTTGAGAGATTCACATATTTCGTTTCATCCAACCTTGTATTCAAGCATGATTCGGTCGTTAGAAGGCTATTTATTTTAGTCTAGTATGTTATTTCTTTATGCATGACTTAGTTATTTTCTTTCGCAATAAGAGTTTGATTTACGTTATGTTTAGATCGTTATTTATTCAACATGCTTATTGTGTGATATCGTATGTTTACCGTTATGAAGACTTACTTTTAAAGCAGGCAAACTTAGATTTAGGCCTTATAGGAATTAAGATTACTTTTGCAAATATATGTTGAGTAGACTTGGTTAAAATTGCACAAATCCATTCATTACAAATGACATAAGTAATGGACCATTCCGAACCCAACGGTTTGAGGTCTTCCCTTGCGAGGGGTGAGGGCAGCCTTAAATCATTTCCGAGTTCACACTGGGTGGCGACTTCTTTATTCTCCGGTTTAGTCCCCCGCGGGCTACTCCGTACTCCCGACTGGGCCGCAAGCCTGGAACAGCGTCACTGATTTCTGTGTTCTACAAACAGTTAAGTCTCAGGAATCTGACTCTAAAAGATATTGTTTGCTAATTTATAAGAAAATTGGATGGGAAGCTTGTCCCTGACGCATAGACGTCATTCAAGCCGTTACATTATTGTAAATATTATATCTATTTGTCTTTTCCTAATAATTGTGATTTGTTTTGTTATTTTCTCCGACAGGATCCAGACTACTTTTTGACCTTTCATGATTTACTATTTTTCTACTAATCTTCCTTTGGAAGATACTTGTGCTATTATTACTCACCCTTTTCAGGTTCTATAAATTCAACTCATCATTGCACCTTTGAAGGCATCCAGATAAAAATGGAAGCTACTTCAAGAAGACGGTTTGAAAAAATCTGTGTGTTTTGCGGTACCAGTGTTGGTGTTAAACCAGAATACGTAACAGCGACACAGGAATTGGGTCGAGTCATTGTTGGAAGGAATATGCACTTAGTATATGACAGTGGCAATCTTGGACTAATGGGGATCGTTTCAAAGGTTGTACAGGATATAGACAGTCAAGTCTTGGGAATCATCCCAAAACCCTTGCCGGAGGTGAATCTTATTGGATCATCAAATGACGAGGACCTAATCGTGCAAGGTATGTCTGAACGACTGGTAGAGGTGATTAACCGTGCTGATGCTTTTATTACTTTGCCAGGAGGCTTGGGCACGATGAAGGAAATTTTTACAGTACTATATTGGGCAAACTTGAACATACAACAGAAACCGCTTGGACTATACAATGTTGATAGATCTTATGATTTTCTTTGTGTGTTTCTTGATGATGCCCGGAGAAATGGGTTCGTGTCAAAGCCTGTAAAAGAACTCCTCTTTACTGCCAGAACTGCCCCAGATTTAATTGACCAAATCTTAGCCATTGAACCTCAAATTGACCCCATTCTTTCCAAGATAAACTGCTCCGATAATGATCGTGGTAAGGGGCGTCGGATAAATCTGGATCTTAACCATTAACTTTTCATTTAGATATAGAATTTCAGCTAACCAGGTACGGTTTTCTAAACTCTTCGTCTACTGTTTAAGACATTGAGGACAATGTCTCATTTAGGTTTGGGGGAGGAGAATAGTTAAATTTTATCTAGAGTCAAAATTTTTCGAAAAAGCCAAAAAAATTTGAAAATTTTTACAAAAACCAAATTTTTTTTTTATATTTTGTGTTTTTATTTGATTAATCAGGTGAAATTGGTATGAGATAGCTGTGTAAGGAATTTTCATTCCTGAGACGTATCTCAACCTATTTCGGAACAAGTTAATTTTTATTTATTTCATTTTAAATTATTTAATTTGTGAATTCTCCATAATACTGACTAAAATGAATATTCATATGCTCAGTTGACAGGTATTATCAGCATACATGGTAACATACAGACATGAGCAGTAATTGAAAAGTTTGTAATATTCAGTGCTTTAGTTTAATTGGAGGAAGCATCTATAAAAAGCGATGGAGTAAAAAAAAAAGTCCGAGATCCGAGTTATTAAGTGTGTAAGGGTGTTTTAACACCTAGTGCCCTAAAACCAACTGGTTTGGGAGTCACTGGCCCAAAGCTCGCTACATGGATCAAAGATGTTGCAAAAAATATATATATATCTGAAGTCTGAATAATTAAGTCCGTAGATGTATCTTAACACCTAGTGCCCTAAAACCAACTGGTTTGGGAGTCACTGGCCCAAAGCTCGCTACATAGATGGAAGATATTATATATAAATAAAAAAAATAAATAAAAAATCAGAAAAATATCCTATTGCTAAAAAAAGGTATGAATTCTGATAAAACTTTAGGACAAAAATATTACTTTCTTCTCAACTGCACTTGTGACTATTGTGGGAAAAAATGATTTGATTAATATTTTGTTGGCTATGTATATGAAGAATGGTAAAAAAAATAATCGGAGAATTCACCTATTCAGTAATTTAGAAAGAAATAAAACAACTATTAACTTGGATAAGAAGTTTCACATGTTTAGTCACTAACTTCTTTATTCTATTTTCTCGTCTTTTTGCTTTTATGTGCATTAGTTTTATTATCTTTTTACTTTTGTAAAACGTTTGTAGGTATCGTTGCTGTAAGCCCTCACAAGACTACAACTCGTCCACTAGGGACACCTAGGGGTTTAAAGGCTTGTTGCATACGCTAAATGCAACTGTGATCCCTACGAAAGTCTATTAGTTTAATTTTAATTGTTTCTTGTATTTTATTTTATTTTTTTTCTCGAGGACTAGTAAAATGTTAGGTTTGGGGGTGTGATGAGCGGAAAATATATCAATATTTATCGCCATTTTTACTTAATATTTTATTTAGTTTATCGGGTTTGATGAACGTTTTGATGTGTTTTAGTTTATTTTGCAGATAAAATAATATTTGGACTCAATGAAATCATTTAGGATGAAATTTAGGTCAAATAAGGGTAAAAACTTGGACTTGACATATTAATTTTGGAGATTAGAAACTTGAAAGGGCGTTCTAAGGAAGTACAGTTTCAGAAATTCCAGTTTTGTGCAATTTTCGTATTTTGGACATAACTTTTTATTCCGATATCGGATTGAGCTGATTCAAGTTCCAGATTAAATTGGACGCAAAGATCTACAACTTTGAAGAACAAAATAATTTCGAATTCTAAAGATTTCATGACCAAAATTGATGAAACATCCAGAAGTATGTTATGCGTAATTATTAAAGTCATTTTCAAAGCAAATAAATAAATAAATAAATAAAAATAGTCAAACTCCCACCAAACATGATAGCAATTAATAATGGATTGGGTGGAGCAATTACTGGAGTAATTAATAATAGATTTGGTGCAGCAATTAGTGGAGCAATTAATAATGGATTTGGTGGATGATTTGATGGAGGCAACATTTTGCCTATAAATACCAAACCATTTCATTTGTAAATTCATACTTTCTTCTTTGAAATTCCTTAAGAATAACTAAGAAGATTGTATCTTGCTTATTTATTTACAGCTTTCAGTAATTAATTTCCACTTTCGCACTTTCTTTTCTTTACTTTTAAGTCTTTACTTTCCGCATTTTACTTTTACGCAATGAGGAGGTAACTCCCCCTTGATGGGGTAAAAGATAAAGCTTTTATTATTGCTATTTAGATTAATCTCCCTTAATTATACTATAATAAACCTGACTTAATGAGGATACCGCCATATTGGTCGGTTGGTAATTAATTATAAATTGGTTTTAACCTAATTAAGCATGGATACCTCCTGGTTGGTCGGTTGGTAATTAATTATTAATTTGACTTAATCAAGATACCGCCTATATGGCTGGTTGGTAATTATCACGCAAAGTTAATATATTATATTAAGTGAGATATCTAAAATAGTAGTAATAAAAGTGGATCCTCTAACCCCAACATTTTTTTATTGTACTTTTACTTTATTTACTTTCAACAATTTACTTTTCAGCAATTTACTTTTCAGCAATTTACTTTTCAGCAATTTAATTTCCAGCAATTTACTTTATGTCTTTTATTTTATTTTAGTTTTTACCAGCCCTAGTTATGTGTCATAACTAAGTTATTTATCTGAGGTTGTGATGAAGTCCGATATCACTGGTTTATAAGGGGTTAAAGTATGGTTTGGGTAATATAAATGTTTATTTATTGAGCCTTAGTCTTAATGCATCTTGTTAATTGGCCATTAATAAGATTGATTCGGTAAACTTAAAATGAACTTGTAAAAGGGATTTTAGGTTTAAGACCTTAGACTTAATAGCCCACGATCTTCCTTGAGGATAGATAACCATTTAATAGATTTCCTTACATGATAGGAATATACCTGTCGGGCGGGGTAGCCATAATTGGAACTTAATCTTAATGAATTCAGATAACTTAATTGACATATGAATATGATTAATCGGGTTACACTGGGTATTTATATCTGACCATCGGAAGAGGCTTTTACATAATTTCGTGTTCCGGGTTAATAAATCGATATATTACACAACCGTAAGATAACCTTCATATTTAAAAATGATATTGGAAAGATTCACAACCCTGGATAGTTTTATAAAATTGAATTTTCCTAAATCTACTTCCAAGTAATTTCATTTACTTGTTTAAAGTTTAAAGTCACCATCCAATTAAATAACCAATCCATTAGATACTCATAAAAATTTGACTTCATAAATTAATAACAAAATATTTTAAGTCCTCGTGGGATCGATACTTTTTATACTACTTGAACGATACGTTCGCTTGCGTTATACATGTGTGATTACGCCGGTCAGTACCACTTTTCAAAGTAATGGATTGACATTGCTCATTCTCTCGGTTCTTTAGATTCGGTTCTGTGTTGCTGGGAAGATTTCCTGGCGGTCTGTAACTCTGAGCATTGGCCAGTTGTCCAATTTGATTCTCCAGTGCTTTAATAGAGGCAGATTGGCTCTGAAACATAACATCATATTTTTTTAACCGAGTCAGCACTTTCGTTATTCCTGGTTCATTTGCCCGCTCCTGGCCTTTGTTCTGTTGCTGTTGGAATCCGGGTGGTGGATAGTTCTTTTGCCCTGAATTGTTGCTCCATGAGAAATTGAGATGATTCCTCCACCCTGGGTTGTAGGTGTTGGAATATAGATTGTTCCCATGTCTGTTGAAATTATTGACATAATTCACCGTCTCTTCTTGTTGGTTTGGTTCTAGTGCTCCTCCATATGGTAAACTTGTGGCTCCAATATTGCCTTGCATATCGAGAGTCTCCATGAATTTGCATATCTGATCTAGCTTGGCATTAACTGCTGTGTTGGCTCTAACTTCATAAATTCCAATAATTCTTTGAATCATGCTCATTTTTGTTGGCCACAAGAAATTATTGTTAGCCATTTCTTCGATTAGGTCCCAGGCTTGATCTTCTCATTTTGCCATCAAAGCTCCTCCAGCAGCAGCATCAATTATGGTTCTTATATGTCCAGAAAGTCCATTATAGAAAGTTTGGACTTGAAGCCATTTTGGAATCTCATGGTGAGGACATTTCCGAAGCAAATCTTTGTACCTTTCCCAAGCTTCGTAGAGAGTTTCCGAGTCATTTTGTACAAAGGATGTGATGTCATTCCTCAGTTTTGCTGTTCTGGCTGGTGGAAAATACTTTGCAAGGAATTTGATAGCTAGATGGTTCCAAGTTGTGATGGAACCTGCTGGTAGTGAATGTAGCCAAGCTTTTGCTCTGTCTTTCAAGGAATATGGAAAAACTCGCAGTTTCATTGCTTCTTCAGCTCCTCGGTTGTAATTGAAAGTGCCGTAAACTTCCAGGAAGTTGCTGATGTGAGCATTAGGGTCTTCAGTTGCATTCCCCCCAAACTGAACTGACTGCTGAATCATCTGAATGCATGTTTTGATGTCACACGCATTTACTGGTAAGGGAGGAAGTACAATACATGAAATGAAGCCGTCGACCACCGGAATGGTTCTGTCTCGAATGAGAATTGGTGGTGAAACTTCTAAGGGTTCAGGTTCCATGTTGACTAAAGCTTCTTGGCATTCTCGCCTTTCCCTTCTCAACTGTCTGATGGTTCTTTCAATTTCTGGGTCAAGCAGTCGGAGTTCAAAGCTTCTGGTTCGTCTCATGTAGTTTCTGAGAACCTGAAACACAAGAAAAAAAAATAAGTAAAAAGAAATTAGATACAAGTAACATATCTAACCCCAAAATTAATAGTGAAAGAGAAATAAGTCCCCGGCAGCGGCGCCAAAAACTTGACCTGTGTGAAATCACACGCGTATAACGCAAGCGCACGTATCGTTCAAGTAGTATAAAAAATATCGATCCCACGATGACTTAATACCTAGGCTATTAATTTGTATGAGGCCAAATGATTACAAGTATCTAACAGGTTGATTGTTTGATTGGGTGATGACTTTAAACTTAAAAACAAGTAAATAAAATGGTGCGAAAGTTGATTGAGGAAAATTCAAATTTATTAAACTATCCAGGGTTGTGATTTCTTCCAATATCTTTTTAAAGATGAAGTGGTTTTTTCATGTTTGTGTAATATATTGCTTTACTAACATGGAACATAAAATTCTGCAAAAACCTCTGTCGATGGTCGGATGAAAATACCTAGTGTAACCCAATTAAATCATATGTCTATGTTAATCAAATTACCTGGATTCATTAAGACTAAGTTCCAATTGTGGTTACCCCCGCTAGACAGGTATATGTCTATCCTGTAAGGAAATCTATTAAAGGGTTATCTATCCACAAGGAAGATCGTGGGCTATTAAGTCTAGGGCTAAAACCTAAAATTCCTTTGTCAAGTTTATTTTAAATTTACCAGATCAATCTTATTAATGACCAGTTAACAAGAAGCATTAAGCTGAAGACTTAATAAGTAAACCTTTATATTACCCAGATTATAAAACAACCCTTTATTAACCGGTGATATTGGAATTTATCACAACCCCGGATAACTAACTTAGTTACGACACATAACTAGGGCTAGTAACAACTTAAAAATAAAAGACATAAAGTAAAATGATGAAAAGTAAAATGCTGGAAAATAAATAAAGAAAAATACAATAAAAGAAAATGCTAGAGCTAGAGGATCTACTTTTATCACTACTATTTTAGATATCTCCCTTAATATAATATATTAACTTGTGTGATATTACCAACCAACCATATAAGCGGTAACCTGAATAAGTCAAATTAAGTCTGACCGACCATAAAAGGTGGTATCATTATTTGTCCATAAACCAGCCATATAGGCGGTAATTACCAACCGACCAACCAGGCGGTATCCAAGCTTAGTCAGGTTAAAACCAGTTTTTAATTAATTACCAACCGACCAATATAGCGGTATCCTTGTTAAGTCAAGTTTTAAATAGTTTATATATTATAATTAAGGGAGATTAATCTAAATAGGAATAATAAAAGTTTTACCTTTCACCCTAGTAGGGGGAAGTTACCTCCTCATTGCTGAATAGTAAAAACTGAAAGAGTAAAGAAAGTAAATTACTGTTACAAAAAGTAATTAAAATTAATTACAAAACTGAAATTAAACTAAACTAGATACAAATTCCTTATTTACTCAGAGGATTACAGAGAGGAAGGTACATCTGAAATTGAAATTTTGAGCTGAATTTATAGGGGTCGATAAGCCTCACGCGTCACGACGCGTGGATTACTCTTGCATCGCGACGCTGCCACGTGTTACATTCAGATTGGTTGTTTTGATTCCTTTATCTGCTGACGTGGCATTTTGGATGATTAACTCAATAATTGTGCTGATGTGGCGATGACATGGCGATGTGGATTGTCGGCACCATAGGATTGCGACACGTGGCATGCAATGATTGGGTGATGATGACGTGGCTGACATGTGGCATATTGATTTGGCATGTTGCTGATGGGACACCTACGTGGCTGACATATGGATGACATGTGGACGACACGTGGCGATGGCGATTGTCGGCACCATAGGATGATGACACGTGGCATGGTGCACGTTAGCATATCTCCTATGATGTTGACACGTGGCAGGCACATGTTAGCGGACTTCTCAGATTTTGACATGTGGCACGGTGCATTTTAGTATGAAGCGGTGCAAGTTAGCACAGGCCGGTGCATGTTAGGCGTCGCGACGTGGGCAGAGTGTCGTGATGCTCCAAATGACGATTTTGCCATTTGTTGTCCTTTTTCACTGTTTTACCCCCAAATCACCTCCATTATGTCCTGAAACTTTTTTTATCTACAAAATAACACAAAACATATCAAAATATTCACAAAACTCAAGAAACTATACTAAATATTAGGTCAAATGAGTGGGAAATAGTGATACATTTACAACTCATCAATACACATAAAATCAAATTTTAGCATCGTAACCACCATCAACACATGTTATACAACTAACATACATGAATTCTAAAAACATGTATGTATTTGTTTGAATCAAATCACAAACCAATTTAGAATCTCACTATGAAATGTCTCATGAATAATTCTAGTTCACCCAAAGGTGCTCAAGTGATTCTAGAATGGTAGTCAAACCTTTAAGCTTTAATCTAGAGTTCCAAACTCTTATTAATTATTCCATGTCCAACATGATCTTAACACAATTCATTAGCCTTATTTCAAGTTTAAGCTATGTAATCATGCATCCAATGTTGTAGAGATCTTCCAAAGTATCTCTAAACACTTCTCTAACTTAGGCTAATTTCTCCAAGAATTACTTGTATTTTCATAAGATTAAGCTTATCAAGCTTATTTAGCTTATCTTTTACTTATGTTTAACAATCCATCCGTCGTAGGCTATCCAGTTGTGCTTATGGAACATAGAATACACCGTCAAGTTTCCAAGGCACACATCTCATATCGGCATGTCCACGATTCTTTACAACTTAATCAGAAACCATTTTTGATAAAAGCGATCCACCCTAGGTGATCAGCTTTGGCGCCAAAGTCTTAAGAATCGTGACATACTCACATGGATACATAAAACCCTTATGGTACACATACATGCCGATGAATCCTATCTTGATTTGCATTTGATTAACGAGTGCATCGGTCCACACCCAACGAACATCTAGAGGCCAGACCATGAAAGGTTTCTGACATACATGGCATCAAAGTGTGGAAAATCTCACACAAAACCAATGATATCCTATAGTTAAGGGATCACATATGTTACTCAACTCGAGGAGATTCCTATTGACGGTGACGCGTACATAAAACCATTAGGAATCATCTGTGAGTCATTCAATATTCACTCCAATGAATACCCACATGTCTAGACGAGATTCCCATGCTCATGGTACATCGGGTTAAACCATTGGAACTTCAATTCTAATATACGACATGTGCATGTCTTCTTAGTTATATGAATTCGACCGTATTCTAAAACCAACGATTAAGAATATGTACTTTAAGAATAGTTTATATTAGTAATATTATCCCAATGTTGGACCACCTAGTGTCCAATATTACTACAAGACTATTCTAAGGTCGATGTCATTCTCAGTATATATAAATCTAATATATATAATGACATTACCATTAATAGGGTTTAAAATGAAAAAATAGTTATATAATATACAATACATTATTCAAATTGGCGCTCTAAAGATCACCTCCAACAAACTTTCACTTGCTTAGTGCCAATCCGGATGGTACTGCAGTCCCATCACCTCCATATGTTTATCGAATAAATTAGAAAGTAAGGCCTTAGTAAGCGGGTCTGCTATGTTGTCTAGTCCTTGAACCTTCAAGACCACTATGTCTTCTCATTCAATAAACTCTAACCACGTGATATTTCCTATCCACATGTTTAGACTTGGAATACGCCATTAGCTCATTAACATGCACATTGGCTCCGCTATTATCACAGTAAAATGGGATCGAATCCGTAATACTAGGCACAATACCAAGTTCTGTGATAAAATTTCTAATCTTTACAACTTCTTTAGAAGCTTCTAAAGTCGCTATAAATTCTGGCTCAGTGGTGGAATCAGCTGTTGAGCCTTGCTATGAACATCACCAACTAACTACATCATTATTAAGGGTAAATATATATATATATCTGGATGTAGACTATCTATCATCTGGATCTCCTTGGAAGTTAGTGACTATATACTTAAATTATAATTCATATTCTCTATATATTAGAAACTTATCCTTAGTACCCTTAAGATATTTCGGGATATGTTTCATGGTTGTCCAATTATCATTACCTGGATCAGATTGATATTGACTAGTCACGATGACATCGAAACTGATGTCAGGTCTCGTACATAACATAACATACATAATGCTTCCTATAAGCATATGGCAAGTTAGAAGTTCTAACTCTATATTCCTCAGTCTGATGTGTCATTTTCTTCGAAAGATGTATGCCATATCGGAAAGGCACATTTGCATTGTAGTTGGTAAAACCATATATTTCTAACATCTTATCTATGTATGTGGATTGAGATAACCCTATAAGCTTCCTAACTCTATCCCGGTAGAGCCTTATACCCAGTATATAAGAAGCTTCACACATATTTTATGGAGAAGTTTCTGCAAAGGTAGGTTTTCACACTGTGAATCGATCATTTATCATTTCCAATGATAAAGATGTCATCTAAATATAAAATAAAGAAAACTATCATGCTCTCACTCATTTTCTTATAAACACACGGTTTTTCCTCGTTCTTAATGAATCCAGATAATCCAATTATCTCATCAAAATGATGATTCCAGTTTCGGGATGTCTGTTTAAGTCCATAAATAGATTTATGGAGCTTACAAACCTAGTTTGAAGTCACATTGGTTACGAAATCCTCTGATTACTCTATATAGATATCCTCATAAAGGAATCTATTTAGGAAAGTGGTTTTCACATCCATTTGCCATATCTCATAGTAATGATATGCAACAAAGACTAAAAGAATCATAATGGATTTTAGCATGGCTACTGGTGAAAAAGTTTCCTCATAGTCAATCCTAGGACATTTAGTGTAACCTTTCACTACCAGTCGGGCCTTAAAGATTTCCACCTTTCCATCGGGCCCTCGCTTCATTTTGTAAACCCATTTACAACAAATAGGTTAACTTCTTCTGGAAGTACAACCAAGTCTCAGACTTTGATTGTCATGCATAGAATATGTATCGGACTTCATGGCTTCATGTCATTTTTTCGTATCGATATCCAATATCGTCTGTTTATACGTAGTCAGATCTATTTTCTCCAAGAGGAGAACATCAAGGCTCACATCAGATGTTAAAAATAATCTCTATGAGGCTTTGATGTTGTATTCGACTTACGTAAAACCTATGTTGTAGATCCTTCACCTAGTTGGATCTCTAATTCCATCTTAGGTTCCTTAATGTTGTGATCAAACTCATCAAGTTCAATCTTTCTACAATTCTCAATGTCTCTCAAAAATTCATTTTCAAGAAAAATGGTAAAGCGAACAACAAATATATTTCGTTGCTCAGAATCGTGAAATTAATATCCCATAGAATTATCATGATATCTAAAAAACCTTTATTTATACCCCATGGGTGCTAGTTTATCCCGCTGCGCAACTCTAACGTTTGCAGGACAACCCCAAATCTTTAAATATCCAACATTTGGATTTCTACCGAACCATATCTAATATGAAGTTGTAGAAACAGATTTTGATGGAACTCTATTAGGTATGTGGGCAGCAGTAAAGTAAAGCATAACCTAAAGGTAATATGAAAGATCTATATAGCTCACATAGATCGCATCATATCCAATAAAGTACGATTTCTCCGCTCACACACACCATTTTGTTGAGCAGTTCCCGATGGACTATATCGGGTGAGAATTCAATTCTCCCTTAAATAACTTCTGAATTCGTTGCTCATAAATTCACCATATTGATCTAATCAAAAGCACTTGATGAATTTACTGATTTGTTTTACTATTTTGTTTTAGAATATTTTGAACTTGTCAAATATTTCTGATTTATAGACATATTCATATCTAGACTTATCATCTGTGAAAGTCACGAAGTATGTGGAACCATCATGAGCGGCATGATTTAATGGACCACACACATCACTGTGTATTAGTTCCAATAAATCCTCAGCATGGTGTCCAATACCAAGAAATGGGGCATTTGTCATTTTTCCTAGGAATTATGACTCAAAAAAATCGGATAAGGATCTAAGATAAGATCTTCAATCAAACCATCCTTAACCAATTTTCATAGACGTCTAGCACCCATGTGGCCCAATCTTATTTGTCATAATTCAGTATTATTTAATTCAGATTCATTACTTGTATTTTCCTCTATATTAAAGGCATCTTTATATGTTTCCAAAATATAGTGATCGTGAGATAAATAACATTGTGTTTATCATATAAACATAAAGTACCATATTTAATGTTTATTTTATATCATTCCTTATCTAATATCGGTAAAGATATTATTTATCTGATAAGAGATTGCATATAATAACACTCATGTAAATCTAATTTACATTTATTATGTAGATTTAAAACAATGTTCTTATGGTTTTGACATCCAATGTCTCTTCATTACCAACTCTAAGCTGAATCTATTCTTTCTTTATCCTTTTTTTTAACTCTTATAGAGTTGCAAATATGAGTAGGACTACCGGTGTCTAACACCCAACCACTATTTTCATTTAAGGCTAATGAGATGTCAATAATAGGAAAAATACAAAGTGTTCCTGGGGTTCCTGCTTTTCTTTTCATCTCTGGATAATCTTTCTTCTAGTGTCCAAACTTCTTGCAGTGTAGACATGCACACGAGATACAAGAGGTCTTGCAGTTTGTTTCTTGGAATCTTTCTTCTAATATCCCATTGTAATCTTCTTAGACTTCCTCGAAAGTTTTGAAGAGCTTGCTCCACTATGGAGGTACAAAGTGAGATTCTCGTTCTTTAATTTATGTTCTGCCTAGTGTAACATATTATGAAGCTCTTCATATATGGCTTGCATCAAATGCATCACAAAGCCAACATATGTATCGGGGTAAAGAAAACAAAATCTGATATTAGCCTAGCCAATCATCTATCAAAATGTCATGTCGTTCCATATATCAGATCTAGTCAATCATGTTCAAAACATGAATGCCAACCACTCATTTATCCTTGAGCGTAGCATGAAATAATTTCTTAGACCTCCGATATATCTCAATTTCTTGATTTGCAGTGTTCTAATAACGCTCCAAGCATTTGGTACATCTATGTACTGTCCAAGTAAATTATAAAAAAATTGACAGACATTGGATTGAGCGTAACATACCTCAATCATTCTGATTCCAAGTCAAGTTGGATGTTCATCTCATACTCTAAGTAGTTCAAGACTTCTTTTAGAATCCAAAAGTCGCACTAATGGTTTTGCGGCAGCCATCTACCAGACGTCATTTAAACACTAGCAGTACATTATTCATTTCAATATAAAAACACTAATTGATTATGGAATTTTAAATATATTAGGGCTCTCTTACTACTTTACGTAATTCTGTAATCTCCCTTAACGAAAAAATAGAAATTTGACTATCAAAATTTTATAGCGGGAAATGGATCCCATGACATTTACTCCAGCCTCACACTAATGATGATCTTGGCATTTATAAACTTATTAGGTAGACCTCTAAGGTCAATCACTTCATAACTTCTAGTTTGGTCCTGAACTGTTTCTTATCCTTACACTAATGACGATCTCAGATTAAGATGTATTCCATGTGTATACTTGTCAAAGTGCACTAATGAGCTTCGTATGTACACCCTCACAATAATGACGGTATTTGGTGACTGTGTTAACTCATCACGCTACATCTAATATTTTACCAGAGTGACCTAAGTTCTGAGCACTTATACCCTCACACTAATGACGATCTTGGGCATAAGTAGTAAGAACTCATTCATCTTCGTATTGACAAGACGGACCATCCAATAATGCTCCAACATTATTAATACTATTACTGAAAATAAAGTAATCACCTAATCATGAGAGATTTCATGACAATCAAGTCATTAACTTGCTTAGATCAAAATTAAAATTTTAATTTAAAACATACAATGCATACCAATATTAATTATGCATATTTAATCTAAAATACATAGGTAAGATTCAAATACGTGTCAAACATGCAACATGTGTTTTGTGGTTAAGCCTTGCTCATGATACCATTATGTTGGAGCGGATGTGGAACCCCTAGAGTCGGATCGGTGCTCCGCGCAGCGGAAGTTGGTCTAACTCATGGATATCTAGCATGTGTGTATTTTGAAATTTTTTTTATGTAAAATTACATTCCATGTCGAGTCCGTAAGAAAAAAATGGGGACCCAAACGGAGTCCGGAAACTCCAAAATGGAGAAAATGAAGTTTCAATATTTTTCATCTCTGGCGTCGCGACATGTAAGCTTGGGCGTCGAGATGCTCCAAAGTGCGAGAGCAACTGCGAAAGCTGAATGTCTCGACGTCGCGATGCGGAAGGGTGAGCATCGCGACATGACTAGGTCTGATGCTCGGTGTCCCGACGCTAGAGGGTTAGAGTCATGACGTTGTCCTAGGCAGTGAGTAATTTCTACTTCAAACCAATACTAAACACTTCTAATTTTCTCCTAATACTTCAAATACACCTAAAATCTAATTTTAGCTTCACAACCACCATCAACACATGTTATACAACTAGCATACAGGAATTCTAAAAATATGTATGCATTTGTTTGAATCAAAACACAAACCAATTTAGAATCCTACTATGAAATGTCTCATAAACAATTCTAGTTCACCCAAAGGTCGTAAAATGATTCTAGAATGGTAGCCATAGCTCTAAGCTTTCATCTAGAGTTCCAAACTCTTATTAATTGTTCCATGTCCAACATGAAAATCTTTGACCCAATTACAAGCATATTGTGTTTATACTTCCAAAGTATCCTAACACAATTCATTAGCCTTATTTCAAGTTTAATTTATGTAATCATGCATCCAATAGATAATTCTGTTGGAGTTGGTGCTTGGAGTGCCAATCTGAATTATAAATTTTATTATTTATTAATAAAATAGCTATATTTTCATATCTTATTAATGATATTATCATTATGCGTATTAGATTGATGTATAGATATGCTAAGTATGACATCGACCTTAGAATAGTTTTTTAGTAATACTGAACACTAGGTGGTCCGACATTGGGATACATATTACTATTATAAACCATTATTAAAGTAAATATTCCTAGTAATTGGTTTTGGAATACAGTCGAATTCCTATAACCTAGAAGACTGACACATGTCGTATATTGGAATTGGAGTTCCAATGGTTTAACCTGATGTACCATGAGTTTTGGAAGCTCGTATAGACATATGGGTATTAGTTGGACCGAATATTGAATGACTCACAGATGATTCCTAATAGTTGAAAGTACACACCACTGTTAATAGGAATCTCTTCAAGTCGAGTAGCATATGTAATCCTTTGATTATAGGATAACATTAATTTTGTGTGAGATCCTACATACTTTGATGTCATGTATGTTAGAAACCTTTCATGGTCTGGCCTCTATGTTGGACAATTATGACCCATAGCGTCACTATTTGTACAGATCATGGTGTTGTTGTACAAATTAACTATGTGACAAATGAGATTGCTCTCTTATCATTTGTGATTAGATCACCTAGATGTATAAATGATAGGAGGTCCCTATGATTTGTTCCTGGATTGAGAATGATATGATACAGTATCAATCCACGAAGGATAAATCATTAAATATCCCTAGTCAGAGTATTATCGAGATTGGACATCGATAATGCGTAAAAGACTAGTATTACACTTGTGCATGTTGTGATACTACGCCTGATATAGATCCTTATATTCCTATAAGGATATTTCAGGAGAATTGGGTAGGCATGGCGCTTTGCTAGAAGCCAACCTTGTCTTGTAAATCGGTAAAACGTAGTACTTGGTACTTACGTGTTCGGATAGTCCGACAACCGAATTTACTGCCAACATATACGGGGATCTCATGGGTCGTTTCCCAAAGATTCACCGATGACGTATGACTCACACCTTTAATTAATCTGGGATTAATAAGATGAGAGAGAAAATTAATCTGTGATTAATAGCGAAGATATTTTATCTGGGATAAAATATCATTTAAAAAGAGAGAACAATTAATTTGGAATTATTCGATAAAATAATATATTCGATATATTATACGAAATTGGATTTTGATGCGGAATTAAAATTAGATTTTAATTCGGGCGATCGAATTAATTTAGAATTAATTCGTTAGCGACATGAATAGTGATTTCGCTAGGCATAATCATTTAATTACGTCGCAACAGAAAATTCGTTAATTTGGAATTAGCAAAACCGAGTCCGGGATTATTTGTGAGCGCATTCGCATTTCGAATTCGAGTGCGACACGTAAGTCACATCATGTGTCAAATCATTAGTCACTTTAAGTGATGTGACAACTTGTCACTTGATTTGATTGATTGATGGATTGAATGATTGATGTTGGTGGTTGGCTTTAATGGCTTGACTTTTGGAAATAGAAAATCAATTAATTAATTTTGGAAATTGATTAAGTGTATTTGATACACTTTTCTCACCAACAAACACAATCTCTCTCACTCTCCTCTCTTCTCTCCTCTCACGCCCATGGTGGGCAGTTGATTCTTCTGTTTTCTGCCCAGAAAACCGAGAGCAATGGGAAGCCAAAGGTCATGATTTTGTGGCAAAATCAAGAGTTCTAGCATATTCCGGGATCATGCAAAGGTGATAGGGAAGTCCACCCATGAGCCGTGAATCATTTGACGAAGCTTGAAGCTTGGATTCTTGAAGATTGATGGGTGAAAATGGAGCAGTCCAGAAGCTCACTGCCGAATGCACAAGGAGCAGAAAATGGAATTTTTGTTGCCTCCCGCGTCGCTCAACCGATTGATGTGAGTATTCCGCGACTTCGTTGATTGTATTTGCACTTGTTTCATGCTTGATAATGATCCTTGGGACCTTAGAGAATTCCAACAATGGTATCAGAGCCATTTGAGCATGAAACATGAATTATGGTTAAAATTTGGGTAAAATGTTTTTGAGCATGATTTAATGAAATTGGATGATTGAGTATGCTTAAAACATGTTTAATTAAGGATTGATTGGATCAATTTGTTAAAATTTTGTTTGGAATAATTTTCCCCAATTTTGGAAGGCTTGGCCGAAAATTAGATGAACCCTAATGTCTTGGTGGTTTTGATTTTTGATCATTGGATGAGTTGGAAATCTATTGGGTAATGTTGATTTAAAATTCAATTGGATTGAAAATGAATTGGACATTAAAAACCCTACAAAGCCGAGAGTTAAAGCATGTTTTATGGGTTTGATTTTTGTTAAATTGTGTTGGACATTATTTAATGATAATAAGCATGATTAATTAGGCTAATTGGTGTTTTGAAATATTGATTTGGGTAATTAGTTATGCTATGCACTTGTTTGTTTAATTAATTATGAATTAGGTTTTTATGGTTAAATTAATTGGGCTTAAAATTGGATTCAGGCTTGTTGTGTTGTAAATGGGCTTATTGGGCTTAGTTGTACCAAGATGGGTTTAGGCTAAATTGGTTGGATCCAATTGGGCCCAAAACCGCATCCATAAAGCCCAAATGCGACTAATGAATCTTTAAAGTTTAATTGGGCCTAATGGGCCTAAATTGATTTATGGGCTTATGGGGTAACTCCGGATTGGACTTTGGTTATTGAGTTCGACCTGAGTTGACCAAAAGTCCACGCCTTAAGAAATTAATTAAAAGCCCATTGGACTTTATTAAATGACGTTGGACGTTAATCAGGCTTTGAGACCCGTAACGATTAAATTTGGAATTTAATTGTAAAAGTTTATTAATAAAGTGTAGTATTTAATTTGGAATTAAATAGTGAATTAGTATTAATACAATTGAATTGGATTTAATTTTGTAGTTTAATTTAATTCGAGAATTCGTACTTTGAGTACTTATTCGCAAAACGAGTTTGACTCGAGCAAAATCAAATCGTTGTTTGAACATTGGATGATCACTAATTATCAGATTAATTAATTGGATTAGATTGATTGATAACATGCTTGTGTGAATACATGGTTGCGATGCATGAATAATGTATATCGGATGGATATTAGATGGGTGGGGCAATTTTAGAAATTGTTGTAATAAATTTGATTTATTAATTGGACCTGCGTGTCCAGCCTATTACCTCCTTATTCTTTGTATTCTCTTCTCACATATTCCCCTCAATGTAAATGAGGTTTCTTTAGAAGTGTAGTGTAACGGGTAGAAGCAATACTTGTGCTAGCGTGAGAGAGGAAATGAAGAGATTTGATCTAGGATCAATGTGTAAAGTATCCATCCGCATATCATTATTATTTATTTATACGCGCTTTATTTTGTGTTTAGAATGCATGTTTAAGGGTGTATGATGATGAGACCTTAACAAAGATAATAAATTGGTTGCCAATTTGCACTCAAAAAACCCTCGTAAAATATTAAACGTCTTTCCTTCCATTGAGTGATTCTTACTCAAGATCCAAGACTGGCATTGGCTTGTTGGCCAAAGTCAAGGCCTTTGTCCGTCGAGGATGTGTTTGAATCACGAAGGCTTTGTCCATATTGTTGTCTTGTCTATGTTGTGGTTTGTTGGCCAAAGTCAAGACCACTTCTTGTCCATCGACATTGATTACGAAGCTTTCCATGGTCAATGGGTCACGCTTAACTGGGACCACTAAGTTTTTTGTGCCAAAGCCAATGCTTAGTTGATTCAGAGGAAAAAGGTTAGGTAATACATTGGATGTATTGGCATATATAAGATATATGTTTCGGACTTGGATGTCCCCCTACCGGATCTAGGAATTGGATTGGATCCAATCGATCTTAGAGATCTACCTAGTTAATTATGATACAATTTGCTGGCCAAAGTCAAGATTGTGTGATATTTAACGGGATCCTAGCCCACTAGGAAACACGGTTTCCCGAGTACTCGACAGAGGGTTAGAGGCTCGCCGAAAAATAGTGGGAGGCAAGAATTAAATTTACAATATTCGTTTAATTACTTGCCATACGCGCTCAAACAAATATCATTCGTCAAATCAATGAAATGTTAGTTGGACTAATATTTAAATTGTTGTTTTAATAAACAGTTGGACTGTATTCAAACTATTCATTTATAGTTGATTATATAATTGGATTATAATAATCAATATATTTGATTTAATTAATTATAGTTGATTAAATAGTTGGACTACAATAATCATTATAATAAATAGTACCTAAATCATTGATTAAATAGTTGGACTATTAGAATCAAGATAAAATAGAAAGATTGACATTTAAAACATAATCCTGGGGAAAATGTATTTAAATGGTTTAATTTTCAAATTGGGAATAATTTCAGGATGGTCCTGGAAACTAATAAGTTACTTTATTTGATAAAATAACATATTAGGCCTAAGCCCGGAGTTTAGCAACTAGTAGAGCATAATCTTTGGAAGATTAATGTGATGATAACTTTAGTGCTTAATCCATTATACTTACCGCAGTAGACTCCTTAATTTCTTGTCAGAATTAAGGGTTAGATCCTTAAAGTATGATACTGAATTGAAGGATCTTCATAAATCTATACTTAGATTTTAGAAGTACTATATTGCAATAATAAATAACTCTTGGAGAGTTAATGACTATTCTCAAGGAGATAAAGTCAAAGTTTGCAATAAGGCAAGTAGCGCAAGGCGCACCTTACTTCGATATTCTAGAAACCCGAGGCTTGGCCAAAGGCTACTGGAATGTGAAAAGGGCAAAGGTAATATCATTATAATCTTATGGGAAGATAAATGACATATCCCAAAAATGTCTGCTTAAATGTGGCAAACGGGATAGCGGAAGCGTGACTGCCGTTTGGACAAAGCAGACAAGAAGGAACTGAAGACAGGGGCAAGACTATGACTTCAAATATGATTGTCATAAATATGTTCACTACTAGTATTAAAAATTAGTTCTTAAATACTTAGTGTGGTACATAAAATATATGTATTGATGTTCAGAATCTGTTTTGAGCAGGATACTGACTTCAGTTGAGATTAATCTGCGAATTGGAAACGGGACGAAAGTCGCTGTTTTAACCGTAGATACCTAATTTTAGGAACTACCCTCGGGTGTGTACCTAAATTTGGAAACTGTTATAATGTAACTAGTTTGACTAGAGACATTATCTCTATATCAGTGTTTAATCCGTTGCGGATTGACCTTTATATTCTAGAACACTAAAGTGTTTTTATTATATAAAGATGATATTGAGATAAACACATTAGATGTGAATAACAGAATTTATATTTTGAATATAAAAATATCTCAAACGTAGAACATGACAAACAAATAGCTCAAACTGATTTGATCAGAAGAAACTAATTTGTGGCATTGTTGTCTGGGACACAATTAAACAAGAATCGTATATCCACACTTTCGAAGAGTGGGTACTTGGACTGATTTGATTCTATTCAAATAAAGTCTACGAATCTAGTTTATTGGGCAAAGTGCCTAAAACACTATTTTCTTGGTAAAGTGCAAATGCCACAGATCTGTTAGCCATAGTTCATAGTGAAGCAAGTGGGCCCATGTCTAGCTAGGCTAGAAGTGGATATGAATATTTCGTGACCTTTACGGATGTGGCATCACATTGTGGTTATGTGTTTCTTTTGAAGAACACAAATCGGAAACTTTTATAAGTTTCGACACGAAATAGACAAACAGATCGACTAAAGTATTAATGACATCACGGTTAGACCGTGATGAAAATACTTAAGCAATAAGTTTCTCATATACTTGAAAGAGTATAGTATTCTTTCAAATGTGGACTCCTTCTGGAACACGTCAATTTAACGGTGTGTCCGAACCGAGTAACCGAATTGTGTTAGACATGATAAGGTTAATCATGAGTCGCTCTGAGCTACCATTTCCTTCAACGGATATACATAAACAGTGCAAGAACTTTTTTAGAATAAGGTTCCATAAAAATCTGTTTGACAGATATCCTATTAGATATGAACAGGAAAGAAACCAAGTTTCTCATTCCTGAAAATTTGGGTATGCTAGGCATATGTTTGGATGATACCAAGCTAAAACCCAAATTGGATAAGTGCCAATTGTAGGTTATCCTAGGGATACCATAAGTATAGTACTTATACAACTCACAAGAGAACAATGTAATTGTTGCTCGCCATGCGGTTTTCCTAAGAGGAATACTGATATGCAGTGGTAAGTGGGAGGATAGTAAAACTCGATGAAATCGGAGTAATACTATTCCAGGCACAAATCCTTAATGGAACATAAATAGTTCATCAAGGATGAAACTATACCAGTAATCTTTGAATACACAAGAACCACGTAAGTCGGATAGAGTCAGAAAACAACCTGGGGTATGGGTTTCTGATCTCACCTTATAAAGATGTTAATCTTTTGAGGAATACCAACTGACTACGTATGAGGAAGTGATACAAGGTATCGACTCCCTATTATGTCAAAGTGCCATGAGTCCGAAATGGGTTCCATGTAAATCAACAAGTTGGATACTCGTTGATGTACCGCAAGGCATTGTGCCTATTGGTACTTTATAAGTCTTCAAGGAAGACATACATGGATGGCAACATACCAACGTATAAAGCTAGGCTTTTAGCGGAAAGGTATCGTTATCAACATTGTGTTGATTACGATTCAACCTTTTACCTATTGCTGCGGTGAATCCATTTGGATAATGCTTGCTAATACTGCATGTTTCATTTATGAAATATGACAGTTGAATGGCAAAATCGCTTTCTTGAAAAGGAAACCTTTTGGAGGATGTTTATAACATCCTGTCGGTTTTGTCGTACCAAAACTAGCAAACAAGGTTTGTAGGTTATTCGATCTATGTCTAGATTGAAGCAAGCATTAGGTTCTTGGAATTAGCATTTTGATGTAATCATAATAGTTTATGATTTAAATCAAAATGAAAATGATTCTTGTGTATATAAGGAGGTTAGTGGGAGGGCACTGACAGTAAATGTCCTATAAATAATGATAATATGTCATTTCTTGGAAATGATATTCCCATAATATAATCGGTGAAAGCTTGGCTTTCATGAAAACTCTCCGAGAATCGTACATTGAAAAATGTACGCGACCTGGTTTCTCATACGCTTTGAGCATATGGAGTCACAATCAGGCCAATCCAAGTGATAGTCACTGGATTGATGATAAGAACATCCGTTAGTATCTTAGAGAGCTAAGGATGATGTCTTAGTCTATGGAGAAGGAGAACTTGAAGTGATGGGATCACTGTAGCAAGTTTCCAAACCGATAAAAACGACTATAAATCGTAAACGGTACTATACAGTTTGAAATAACGGTACAGTGAGCTGGAAATCTTCCAAGCAAGATACTGTTACCGAATAAACAACAAATGCGGGTTATTGCTGCAGCTGAGGCATCAATAGAAGCCATTTGAGTCGATAATAAATCTAATTAGATTAGATATAGTTCTTTTAGCAGCTGAGCTAGGCATCAACACAAGCTAAAGAATTAATGGTCTCATCAACGATCCAGATACATACTTCGATATTCATCTGATTCGTTCGGATCATGCATCGTGGCGATGTGATGATCGAATAAATCGCATCAGATGATAATCATGCAAATCCGCTGACGAAAGCCTTTTCTCAACAGTTTGAGCCAACCGTACATAGTTCGGGTGTAAGACACTTGAGTGACTGGCTATAGGCCAAGTGGGAGATTGTTGGACAATTATGACCCATAGCGTCACTATTTGTACAGATCATGGTGTTGTTGTACAAATTAACTATGTGACAAAGGAGATTGCTCTCTTATCATTTGTGATTAGATCACCTAGATGAATAAATGATAGGAGGTCCCTATGAATTGTTCTTGGATTGAGAATGATATGAGACAATATCAATCCACGAAGGATAAATCATTAAATATCCCTAGTCAGAGTATTATCGAGATTGGACATCGATAATGCGTAAAAGACTAGTATTACACTTGTGCATGTTGTGAGGGCACAACGACATAGTCAGAGTATTATCGAGAAGTAGATTGGATCTTTGAATCAACCTTACTAGGTAAGTTTGATCTTCTCTAAGAGCTATATTTTTCATTTGTGAGACATATAGTGCTGAATTATGTATTAGATATATAATATTGAAATTAGGCTAATGAATTGTGTTAGGATGCTTTGGAAGTATAAACACAATATGCTTGTAATTTGGTCAAAATATTTATGTTAAACATAAATATAAAATTCGAGTTTGGAACACTAGATTAAAGTTTAGAGCTATAGCTACTATTCTAGAATCACTTAACCACCTTTGGGTGACCTAGAATTGTTCACGAGATATTTCTTTTTGTGATTATAATTTGTTTGTGTATTGGATTCAAACTTTACACAAGTGCGTATTTAAAATATATTTATGTTTTTGTAAAAATATTTTATATTTTGAAAAACTTGAACTTTATTCGATAACTTGTGTTGATGTTGGTTTTGATGTTAAAAATTAATTTTGGGGTGTTTTTGAAGTGTTTAGGGAAGACCAGAAGAAATTAAGGTAATAACCCTAATTCCTTCAGCTCACTGAAAAGTGAGCTGAAGGAAAGTAAAAAGAAACAAAAATAAAATAAATAAAAAAATATATTTCAGAACTGTGCGCTACAGTGCGCGCGCGCACTGTAGCACGTGCACTTCACGCGCGACGCTGATGAGCGGGAAATATATCAATATTTACCGTCCCTTTTACTTAATATTTTGTATAGTTTCTCGAGTTTTATGAACATTTTGATGTGTTTTAGTTTATTTTGCAGATAAAATAAAATCAGGACTCAATGGAATCAATCAGGATAAAATATGGAACAAATAAAGGGAAAAATTGGACTTGACATTTTGATTTTGGAGATTGGAAACTTGAAATGACGTTCTAACGAAGTACAATTTCAGAAATTTCAACTTTGCGCAGTTGTCATATTCTGGCCATAACTTTTTATTCCGATATCGGATTGAGGTGATTCAAGTTCCAAATTAAATAAGACTCAAAGATCTACAATTTTGATGTTCATAAGATTTTTGAATTCTGAAGTTTTCATTACCGAAATAGATGAAAAATCCGAAATTGTATTATAAGTAATTACTAAAGTCATTATAAAAAATAAATAAAAAACTAGAAAATGATAATTTACAATTGTCAAACTTCCACCAAACATGCTTGCATATTTGGTGTAGGATTTGGTGCCATGTTTGGTGGAGAAAGTGGTGGAGAAATTAGTGGAAGCCTTTATATTTGCCTATAAATACCAAGCCAAACTTTGTAAATTTTTCATGCTTTCTTTCGGGGATTTCTCCATGAAAACCTAAAAGAAAGCGTCTTGCATGTATATTTAAGTTTTCTTGTATTTTCTCTTTATTTATTTAATAAATTTTGCGTGTTTTTAATTACATCATGAGTAGGTAATCTCTTTTTGCTGGAGTCTGGGGTGAAACTTTTATTATAATAATTTAGATTTACTCCCTTAATTTAAATAAGTAAATTAAATTAATTATTAACCGCCTATATGGCTGGTTTTACATTATTGGACTTTATTTCCGCCTATATGGTCGGTTTAGGTGCTAACCTTGTTACCGCCTACATGGTCGGTTTATATGATTTTGTTACCGCCTATATGGTCGGTTGGACTTTGGAAAAATGACATTCACCGCCTATATGGCCGATTTTAATATAATTAATTGAAGAAATGATTAATTGATAAGGGAGTAATCTATATTTGAAGTATTAAAAAGAAACCCATAGCTCCAACTTTTCTTTTATTGTTGTAATTTTCTTTACTTTTTTAATTTTCTTTTATGTTATTCTGTTTAATTATGCATTTTGTAATTTTAGGTATGTTTTGTAACTAAACATATTATTTAGGGGTGTGATGAATTCTAATATCACTGGTTTATAAAGTTGGTTATTTTATATCTTGGGTAATATAAAGGTTTATTTATTGAGTCTTAAGCTTAATGCTTCTTGTTAACTGGCCACTAATAAGATTGATTTGGTAAACTTAAAATGAACTTGGAAAAGGGATTTTAGGTTTAGCCTTAGACTCAATAGCTCACGATCTCACATTGGGGAAAATAACTCTTAGGTAGATTTCTGTACAGGATAGGAATATACCTGTCGGGTGGGGGTAGCCATAATTGGAACTTAATCTTAATGAATTCAGGTAACTTGGTTAACATAGGAATATAGTTAATTGGGTTACTTTGGGTGTTTGCATCTGACCATCAGAAGAGGCTTTTGCATATTTTCGTGTTCCAGGTTAATAAACAGATATATTGCACAAACATGAGATAATCATTTCATCTTTAAAAGATATTGGAAAGATTGACAACCCTACATAGTTTCATAATATTGAATTTTCCTTAAATTTACTTTCGCACTGTTTTATTTACTTGTTTTAGATAAAAATCACCATCCAATCAACAACCAATCTATTAGATACTTGTAAACATTTAACTTCATAAATTGATAGCCTAGGTATTAATTCCTCGTTGGATCAATACATTTTATACTATTTGAGCGATACGTGCGCTTGCGTAACGTGAGTGATTTCACCGATCAAGTTTTGGCGCATTTGCCGGGGACTTATTTATCTTTCACTATTAATTTTGGGGTTAGATACCTTTACTTGTATCTAATTTTTTTTACTTATTTTTTTTTTTTTTTTTTCAGGTTCTCAGTCACTACATGAGCAGAATCAGAAGCTTTGAAATCCGTCCGCTTGACCCAGAAATTGAAAGAACAATCAGACAGTTGAGAAAGGGAAAGGCGAGAAGGCCAATAAGTACTGATCAACATGAACATTCAAGAACCTGAACCTTTGAAGGTTGCACCACCAATTCCCATTCGAGACAGAACTATTCCGGTGGTTGACAGCTTCATTTCATGCCTTGTACTTCCTCAATTACCAGCAAATGCGTGTGACATCAAAACATGTATCCATATGATACATCAATCAGTTCAGTTTGGGGGGAATGCAACTGAAGATCCTAATGCCCACATCAGCAACGTCCTGAAAGTTTGCGGCACATTCAATTACAAACGAGCGGCAAAAGAAGCAATGAGACTGCGTGTGTTTTCATATTCCTTGAAAGATAAAGCTATGGCTTGGCTACATTCACTACCAGCAGGTTCCATCACAACTTAGAACACTTTAGCTACCAAATTCCTTGCAAAGTATTTTCCCTCATCCAGAACTGCAAAGCTGATGAATGACATCACATATTTTTTACAACATGACTCAAAATTCCTCTGCGAAGCTTGGGAGAGATACAAGGAGTTGCTCAGAAAATTTTCTCACTATGAGATTGCAAAGTGGCTACAAGTCCAAACCTTCTACAATGGACTTTCTGGAATAATAAGAACCAAAATTGATGCTGCTGCATGAGGAGCTTTAATGGCAAAAGGAGAAGATTAGGCCTGAGACCTAATTGAATAAATGGCCAACAACAATTCTTTGTGGCTAACAGAAATGAGCATGATTCAACGAATAGCAGAGATCTACGAAGTTGGAGCCAACACATCATTGAATGGCAAGCTGGATCAGATATGTAAATTCATGGAAACACTTAGCATGCAGGGTAATGCTGGAACCATAAGATCACCATATGGAGGAGCACCAGAGGCAAACCAACATGATGAGACGGTGGACTATGTCGATAATTTCAACATATATGGGAACAATCCATATTCCAACACCTACAACCCAGGGTGGAGGAATCATCCTAATTTCGCATGGAGCAACAATTCAGGGCAAAGGAACAATCCACCACATGGATTCCAACATCAAAAAAAAGGCCATGAGTATGAAATGGAACCGGGAATAACAGAAGTGCTAGCCCAGTTGAAAATGCAAGAAGCAAAATATGACGCTTTAGCAGCTATTGTTCAAAATCAAGTAGCATTGAATCAAAGCCATTCAGCTTCTATTAAAGCACTAGAGAATCAAATGGGACAACTGGCTAATGCTCAGAGTCATAGACTTCAAGGTACCATTCCTAGCAACACAAAACCAAATCCAAGGAACATGGGGAATGAGCAATGTCATGCCATCACTTTGAAAATCGGTACTGAAATCAACAAAGATGTTGGAGTTAAGGCAACTGCTAAGGATATTCCAAAAGAAAGAAGCGAAGCAGACCACGGATGGAGGGAAAAGAAGCAAAAGAAAAATGATCGAGAAAAATTTACTCCTCCTCCACCTTTTTTATAGCGTCTTCAGAAAAACAAACTGAACAAGCAGTTTGCTAGATTCCTGGAGATCTTCAAAAATCTGCATATCAACATCCCATTTGCAGAAGCGTTGGAACAAATACCCAGCTATGTCAACTGGGGCGTATACAATTGGAACTGGGGCAGCGGGTAATGTTAAACAAATCAAGGTTGAAACTTTTCCCTGGGAAGTTAAAATCACGGTGTTCAGGTCCATTCTTAATCACCCAAGTTTTACCATATGGATCCGCTGAGTTACATGATCCCAACTCTAATGAAACATTCAAAGTTAAAAGCAAGAGTGTCAAGCATTACTGGGGAGAATCATTGGAGCGACAAAAAGAAAGTGTCACACTTGCAGATCCGACCTAACGTTCGAGTATTCATGTCTAGCTGACAACGTTAAACTTAGCACTAGCAAGGAGGCAACCCATGCAATTTGTGTATATATTAAGATTTGGTGTGTTTTATTTTTGTGTGTTTAATTTTTGTAGGTAAAGTCACAGACATGATGAAATACGTTCTTGCAAACCTTCACAAGCATTTTCCTTCTCTCCCTCAAAATTCTCTTATGAAAGTCTACAAAGCTCGCATGGAAAGAATTATACTTTTGATGATCAAAGGTATTCCTAATGACATTCGTTGGTTAATTGAAGCACGAATCTGATTTGTAGGTGAGTCGTATGACTCTTTTGTTTCATTTCTGCCTGGTTTAGGAAAAAAACACTTGTGCTAAGAAAAGAAGAGCTAAAAGATTAGGTGTCTATTATAAATGTGCACGCATGATATGTAATACTTGTCGTCGTTCTTTAGGAATGATGTCTTATAACCGTGAAAATAAATTAAATTCAGTAGGGATGGCATGAGTAAGGAGTCTTTGGATGATATATCATTGACTCTTGAGATGCATCCCAGTGGATATGTGTATTACGCAATTTGCATGTTACATACACAGTTTCGAAAAGAAAGGCAACGATTAGTCTCGGTAATCTGACTTTAAAAGAACATGGTTGCTAATTTATAAGAAAATTGGATGGGAGCTTGTCCCTGACGCATATACGCCATTCAAGCCTTTACTTCTTGTAAATATTATTATCTCTTTGTCTTTAACTAATAATTGTTATTTGTTTTATTTTATTTTCTCCGACAGGATCCAGACTTTTTGACTTTCACGATTTATTTTACTATTTAGCTAATAATTGTCATTTGGCAGGTACTAGTGCTATTATTACTCACCCTTTTTCAGGATCTATAAATTGAGCTTTTCATTGCACTCTTGAAGACATCCAGATTTGAGAAAGAAATATATAAAAAAAAATGGAAGCAACTTCAAGAAGATGAGTTGTAAACATCTGTGTGTTTTCCGGTACTAGTGCTGGTTCTAAACCAGAATTCGTTGCGGCAACACATTAATTGGGTAGAGTCATAGCTGAAAGGAATATGCACCTAGTATATGGCGGTGGCAATTCTTAGACTAATGAGGTACGTTTCAAGGGCCGTATAAGAAGGAGGTAGTCAAGTTCTGGGAATCATCCCAAAATCTTTGGCGGAGGCGGATCTTATAAGATCATCAAATGGAGATGAATGCATTGTGCCAGGTATGTCTGAACGACTTGTTGAAATGATTAAATGTGCTGATGCTTTTATTGCTTTGCCAGGTGGCTTGGGTACGATGGAAGAAATTTTTATAGTGCTATCTTGGGCAAACTTGAACATGCATCAGAAACCAATTGGACTGTTTAACGTTGATGGATTTTTTGACTTTCTTTGTGTGTTTCTTGATGATGCCCGGAGAAATGGGTTCCTTTCAAAACCTGTAAAAGATATCCTCTACACTGCCAGAACAGCCCATGATTTATTGACCAACTTTTATCTTTTGAACCACAAATTGACCATTTCCTTTCTAAGATAAACTGGTCGCTAATGATCGTGGTAAGAAACGTCGGATAAATCTGGATCTTAACCTTTAGTTGTCTTTTTAATTCCACGCTAACCAGGTACTGTTTTCTAAACTCTTCTTCTACTTTTTAGACATTGGGGACAATTTCTTAATTAGGTTTGGGGGAGAGGAATAGTTAACTAGTATCTTGTTTTTATTTTTCGTTGTGTTGTTTTTATTTGATTTTTAGTCAAAAATTTTCAAAATTTTTTTTTAACAAATAAAAAAATAATTTTTTTTTGATTTTTGTGTTTTTAATTTGACTAACCAGGTGGAATGGTGTTTGAGATAGCTGTGTAAGGAATTTCCACTCCTGAGACGTATCTCAACCTATTTCGTAACAAGTTAATTTTTGTTTATTTATTTTTGAATTATTTAATTCATGAATTCTCCATGATAATGACTAAATTGGATCTTCATATGCTCAGTTGACAGATATTATTAACATGGATGGTAACATACGACCTTGAGTTGTAAGTGAAAAGTTTGTAATATTCAGTGATCTAGTTTAATTGGAGGAAACATCTAAAAAAAGCGATGGAATAATTAAAAAAATATTGTCTAAATTAATAAAAAGTTTCTACTTAGTAACCGGACATTTTACCTCAGTAAGCAGAGATTGTTCGCATCAAACGATAGAACTTTTAACATCTGAGTTCCGAGTAATTAAGTCTGTATGGGTGTTTTAACACATAGTGCCCTAAAGCTAACTGGCTTGGGACTCACTGGCCCAAAGCTCGCTATATGGATTAAAGATGTTAATTATAAAAAAAAAATTAAACATCCGAGATCCGAGTAATTAAGTCTGTAGGGGTGTCTTAACACCTAGTGCCCTAAAGCCAACTGGTTTGAGAGTCACTTGCCCAAAGCTCGCTATATGGATTAATGATGTTATAAAAAAAATTCATCGCTAAAAAAGTGTGAATTCTGATATAACTTTAGGACAAAAATATTACTCTCTTTTCAACTACACTTATGAATATTATGGGCACAATGATTTGATTAATACCTTGTTGGTTGTGTATATGGAGAATGGTAAAAATAATCGGAGAATTTACTTATTTTGGTAATTTAGAAAGAAAGAAAAACAATTCTTAACGTGGATAAAATTTTCACATGTTTAGTCACTAACTTGTTTTGTATGTTTGATTTTACATTTGATTGACGTTTGTGGGTATCATTGCTATAAGCCCTCACGAGACTAAAACTAGTCCACAAGGGACACCTAGGGGTTTAAGGCTTGTTGCATAAGCTAAATGCAACTGTGATCCATACGAAAATGGCTTAGTTTAATTTTATTTTAAAGTTATTTATTGCATTTTGTTTTTTGTTGTTTTGCTCGAGGACTAGCAAAAATGTTGGGTTTGGGGGTGTGATGAGCGGAAAATATATCAATATTTACCTCCCATTTTACTTAATATTTTGTATAGTTTCTCGGTTTTATGAACGTTTTGATGTGTTTTAGTTTATTTTGCAGATAAAATAAAATCGGGACTTAATTGAATCAATCAAGACAAAAAATGGAACAAATAAGGGTAAAACTTGGGCTTGATGTTTTGATTTTGGAGATTTGAAACTTGAAATGGCGTTCTAACGAAGTACAATTTCGGAAATTTCAACTTTGCGCAATTATCGTATTTTAGCCCTAATATTTTATTCCGATATTGGATTGAGGTGATTCAAGTTCCAAATTAAATAAGACTCAAAGATCTACAACTTTTAAGTTCATAAGATTTTCGAATTCGGATTTTTCATTACCGAAATAGATGAAAAATATGAAATTGTGTTATGAGTAATTACTAAGTCATTATCAAAAATAAATAAAAAATAAAAAATGATAATTTAAAATTGTCAAACTTCCACCAAAAATGCTTGCATTTTTGGTGGAGGATTTGGTGCCATGTTTGGTGGAGAAATTGGTGGAAGCCTTTATATTTACCTACAAATACCAAGCCAAACTTTGTAAATTTTCATGATTTCTTTGGGGGATTTCTCCATGAAAACCTAAAAGAAAGTGTCTTCCATGTTTATTTAAGTTTTCTTGTATTTTCTCTTTATTTATTTAATAAATTTTTGTGGTTTTTAATTACATCATGAGTAGGTAATCTCTTTTTGCTGGAGTATGGGGTGAAATTTTATTATAATAATTTAGATTTACACCCTTAATTTAAATAAGTAAATTGAATTAATTATTTACCGCCTATATGACCGGTTTTACATTATTGAAATTTGTTTCCGCCTATATGGTCGGTTTAGGTGCTAACCTTGTTAGCACATACATGGTCGATTTATATGATTTTATTACCGCCTATATGGTCGGTGGAATTTGGACAAATGACATTCACCGCCTATATGGTCGGTTTTAATATAATTAATTGAAGAAATGATTAATTGATAAGAGAGTAATCTATATTTGAAGTATTAAAAAATGAAACCCCTAGCTCCAACATTCTTTTATTGTTGTAATTTTCTTTACTTTTTAATTTTTTGTTATGTTATTCTGTTTAACTATGCATTTTGTAATTTTAGGTATGTTTTGTAAATTAACATATTATTTAGGAATGTGATGAATTCCAATATCACTGGTTTATAAAGTTGGTTATTTTATGTCTCGGGTAATATAAAGGTTTATTTATTGAGTCTTAAGCTTAATGCTTCTTGTTAACTGGCCACTAATAAGATTTATTTGGTAAACTTAAAATGAACTTGGAAAAGGGATTTTTGGTTTAGCCTTAGACTCAATAGCTCACGATCTCACCTCGGGGCAAATGACTCTTAGGTAGATTTCCGTACAGGATAGGAATATACCTGTCGGGCGAGGTGGTAGCCATAATTGGAACTTAATCTTAATGAATTCAGGTAACTTGGTTAACATATGAATATAGTTAATTGGGTTACTTTGGGTATTTGCATCTGACCATCGGAAGAGGCTTTTGCATATTTTCGTGTTCCAGGTTAATAAACTGATATATTACACAAATATGAGATAATCACTTCATCTTTAAAATATATTGGAAGGATTGACAACCCTAGATAGTTTCATAATATTGAATTTTTCTTAAATTTACATTCGCACTGTTTTATTTACTTGTTTTAGATAAAAATCACCATCCAATCAACAACCAATCTATTAGATACTTGTAAACATTTAACTTCATAAATTGATAGCCTAGGTATTAATTCCTCATGGGATCGATACATTTTATACTGCTTGAGCGATACGTGCGCTTGCGTAACGTGAGTGATTTCACCAATCAGTCGCGCTCTTGACGCGCGCTGAATTTGTTTATCTTCGTTCTGGAGTTTTCGGACTCCGATTCAGCCCCGGTTTTTCCTATACACTGTTAGTGGAATATAATTGCATTAAATTATTTAAAATTATACCCATACTTGATATCCATGGGTTTGACCCATTTCCACTGTGCGGAGCACCGATCCGATACTAGGGGTTCCACAACTACCCCAACAGAATAGTATCAGAGCAATGCTTAACCACACAACACATATTTTTGAATCTATGTCATAGTAATTTTAATTTAATTATGCATAAGATATATTGGATATGTAAAGCATGTTTTAAATTAAAATTTTGACCTAATTAAATTAATGACTTGATTGTCATAAATCTCCCGTGATTAGGTGATTACTTTATTTAAGTAATAGTATTAGTAATGTTGGAGCATTATTGGATGGTCTGTCTTGTCAATACGGAGATGAATGAGTTCTTACTACTTATATCCAAGATCGTCGTTATTGTGAGGGTATAAGTGCTAAAAACTTAGGTCACTCCGGTAAAATATGAGATGTAGCATGATGAGTTAACGCAGTCACCCAATACCGTAATTATTGTGAGGGTGTACATACGAAACTCATTAGTGCACATTGACAAGTGTACACCTGGAATACGTCTTAATCCAAGACCGTCAATAGTGTGAGGATACGAAATGATTCAGGACCAAACTAGGAGTCACATGAATGTGATTGGCATTAGAGGTCTACCTAATGACTTTATAAAGGCCAAGACCATCAATAGTGTGAGGCTGGTGTAAATGTCATAGGATCCACTTCCCGCTATGGAATTTTGATAGTCAAATTCCTATTTTTCTGTTAAGGGAGATTACATAATTACATAAAGTAATGGGAGAGCATTAATAGATTTAAAATTCCATAATTATTTAGTGTTATTATTTTTGAAATGGAAAATGTTCTCCTACTGTTTAAAATGTTGTCTTGTAGATGGATGCCGCTAATCTATTGATGAGACTTTTGGATACCAATAAGCTAAAAGGAGCCGAGAAATATTTCGAATGGGAAATGAACATACGCCTTGTCTTGGATTTTCAAAAGTTGACTTATGTAACTATCAATCTACTGCCTGTTGAAATTGATCCTGAATCCACTCTAGAAGAGCGAGAAACTTTTAATAGTTGGGAGGATGATAACTTGAAAGTGAAATCGTACATCTTGGGATCGATGGTTCCAGATTTGTTGAGACAGTACATAGAGGTACTGGATGCTTGGAGCATTATGCAAACACTCAAGGAGTTGTTTGAGGCAAATCAAGTGATAGAAATATATTGGAGGTCTAATGAATTGTTATGTGCTGAACTCAAGGATGGTAGAGCTGTCAGAATTCATGTTTTGAACATGATCGATCAAATCTGATATTTGGAACGACAAGGCATATCGATTGATGAACGGCTAGGGCGTAATTTGATTATGTCTTCTTTGCCTAGATCTTATGTTGGCTTTGTGTTAAACTTCCATATGCACTCAATACAAACTATCTATGAAGAACTTCATAACATGTTACGCACGGTAGAGCATGATATGAGAAAAAGGAAACCCCACTTTGTACCTCCATTGTGGAGCTGACTCTTCGAAGACTTCTAGGAAGTCAAAGAAAATAAAGATGGGGAAGAAGAAGATATCAAAGAAGAACTCCAAAAAGCACAAAGGTGCTAAACCGCCAGTAGCTCGTGACCAAAATCTACAATGCAAGAAGTCTGGACACTGGAAGAAGAACTGTCCAGAGCTGAAAGGAAAGGCAGGACCCTCAAATACGCATTGTATTTTTCCTATTTTTGACATCTCATTAGTCATAGATGCAAATAAGGGATGGGTGTTAGACTCCGGCAGTCCTACTCATATTTGCAACTCCCTTCAGGAAATGAGGGTAAGAAGAAGGCTGAATAAAGGGGAGATCCAACTTAGAGTTGGCAATGGCGAGACATTGAATGTCAAAGCCATATGAACAATTGTTCCAGATCTCCCAAATAGATGTAAATTAGATTTGCATGACTGCTATTATGTTCCCTCACTTATCGGACAAAAATATCACTGCCAATATTAGATAAAAAGGGATATAAAATAAATATTAAGAATGAAACTTTATGTTTATATGATAAAGATAATTTATTGAATGTGAAGCTTATTTATCAAACGGTCACTATGTTTTGGAAATATATAGAGATATCTTTAATGTAGAGGAAAATACAAGTAGGAAACCTGAATTAAATAATACTGAATTATGGCATATGAGATTGGGCCACATATGTGTTAGACGTTTATCCAAATTTGTAAAGGATGGTTTGATTAAAAATCTTACCTTAGATCCTTATCCGATTTGCGAGTCATGTATCCAAGGAAAGATGACAAAGGCCCAATTTCTAGGTGTTGGACACCGTGCTAGAGATTTATTGGAGCTAATACGCAGCTATTGTGTGGTCCATTAAATCATGCCGCTCATGATGGTTCAACATACTTCGTGACTTTCACGGATGATAAGTCTAGATATGGATATGTCTATCTGATGAAATATAAGTCAGAAACATTTGACAAGTTGAAAATATTCCGAAATGAAATAGAAAAACAAACCAGTAAATTCATCAAGTGCCTTAGATCAGATCAAAGCGGTGAATACATGAGTGAAGAATTCAGAAATTATTTAAGGGAGAATGAAATTCTTGCCCAATATAGCCCAATAGGAACACCATAACACAATAAAGTGTCTGAGCTTAGAAATCGTACTTTATTATATAAGGTGGTGCGATCCATGATGAGCTATACAAATCTTCATTATTACCTTTGGGGTTACGCTTTACTTACTGCTGCCCATATACTTAATAGATTTCCATCAAAAGCTGTTTCTACGACCCCCTATTAGATATGGTTCGGTAGAAATCCAAGTCTTAGGCATTTAAAGATTTGGGGTTGTCCTGTATACGTTAGAATCGCGCAACGGGATAAACTAGCACCCAATGGGTATAAATATAAGTTCATTGGATATCCTGGAAACTCTTTGGGATATCAATTCTATGATTCTAAGTAACGAAATGTATTTGTTGTTCGCTTTGTGACTTTTCTTGAAAAGGAATTTTTGTGAAATAGTGGGAGTTGTAGAAAGATTGAACTTGATGAGTTTGATCCCAATAATAAGGAACCTGAGATAGAACCAGAGATCCAATTAGATGAAGGATCTATAACACAAGTTTCACGTAAGTTGAATAGAATATCAAGGCCTCATAAAAGACTATTTTTAACATCTAATACGAGCCTTTATGTTCTCCTCTTGGAGGAAATAGATCCGACTACGTATAAAGAAGCGATATTAGATATCGATTCGGGAAAATGGCAAGAAGTCATGAAATTCGAAATGGATTCAATGCATGACAATCAAGTCTGGGACTTAGTTGAACTTCCTGAAGAAGTTAAACCTATTGGTTGTAAATGGGTTTACAAAAAGAAGCGAAGGCCCGATGGAAAGGTGGAAACTTTTATGGAATAGTAGCAAAAGGTTACACTCAACATCCTTGGATTGACTATGAGGAAACTTTTTCACCAGTAGCCATGATAAAATCCTATAGGATTATTTTAGCCATTGCTGCAAACCACGACTATGAGATATGTCATATGGATGTGAAAATCACTTTACTAAATGGATTCCTTGGGGAGGATATCTATATAGAACAACCAGAGGGTTTTCGTATCTAGTGAGACTTCAAACTTGGTTTGTAAGCTCCAAGAGTCTATTTAAGGACTTAAACAGACATCCTGAAGCTAAAATCGTCATTTTGATGAGATAATTAGATTATCTGGATTCATTAAGAACAAAGAAGAACCACGCGTTTATAAGAAAGTGAGTGCTCTTATCATATGAAATGATATAGGATTGATGCAAAGTGTGAAAGCCTACCTTTGCAAGAACTTCTCCATGAAAGATATGGGTGAACTTCCTATATATTAAGTTTAAGGCTCTACCGGGATAGAGTTAGGAAGTTTATAGGATTGTCACAATCGACGTACATAGATAAGATGTTAAAAGGTACGATTTTACCAACTGCAAGACATCAAATATACCTTTCCGATATGGCATACATCTTTCGAAGAAAATGGAACCTCAGACTGAGGAAGAGAAAGTTAGAATTTCTAACTTGCCATATGCTTCTTGTATCATAAGCATAATGTATGTTATGTTATGTACTAGACCTGACATTAGTTTCAACGTCAGTGTGACCGGCCGATATCAATCTGATCCAAATAATAATCATTGGACAACCGTGAAACATATCCTGAAATATCTTAAAGGTATTAGGGATAAGTTTCTGATATATGGAGAAGATGAGCTACAAGTTAAGAGTTATGTAGACTCCGACTTCTAGGGAGATCCAGATGATAGAAAATCTACATCATGATACATATTTCCCCTTAACAGTGGTGTGATTAGTTGGCGATGTTCAAAGCAAGGCTCAACAACTGATTCCACCACTGAGGCGAAATTTATAACGGCTTCAGACGTTGCTAAAAAAACTGTTTGGATTAGAAATTTTATCACAAAACTTGACGTTATGCCTAATATTACGGATTCGATCCAATTGTACTATGATAATAACGGAGCCATTACGCAGGCTATGGAGCCGAGGGCGCATTCCAAGTCTAAACATGTGGAAAGAAAATACCGCGTAATTAGAGAGATAATTGAACGAAAAAAAATAGTGGTCTTGAAGGTTCAAGTACTAGACAACATAGCAGACCCGCTTACAAAGACATTACCTCCTAAATTATTCGATAAACATGTGGAGGAGATGAGACTGCGGTACCATCCAGATTGGCACTAAGCAAGTGGGAGTTTGTGGGAGTTTGTGCTTGGAGTGCCAATCGAATTGGTACATTTTATTATTTATTAAAAAATAACTATATTTTCATATATTATTAATGGTATTGTCATTATGCGTATTAGATTGATGTATAGATATGCTAAGTATGACATCGACCTTAGAATAGTCTTGTAGTAATATTAGAAACTAGGTGGTCCGACATTGGGATAAGTATTACTATTATAAACTATTTTTAAAGTAATTATTCACAGTCGTTGGTTTTGGAATACGGTCGAATTTCTATAACCTAGAAGACTAGCACATGTCGTATATTAGAATTGGAGTTCCAATGGTTTAACCCGATGTACCATGAGCTTTGGAAGGTCGTATAGACATGTGGGTATTGGTTGGACCGAATACTGAATGACACATATGTGATTCCTAATAGTTAGAAGTATACACCACCGTCAATAGGAATCTCATCGAGTCGAGTAGCATATGTAATACTTTGACTATAAGATATAATTGATTTTGTGTGAGATCCTCCACACTTTTATGCCATGTATGTCAGAAACCTTTCATGTTTTGGCCTCTAGATGTTCGTTGGGTGTGGACCGACGCACTCAGTAATCAAGTGCGAAGCAAGATAGGATCTGTCGGCCCGTATGTGAACCATAAGAGGTTTAGGGATCCATGTAAGTAAAGTCATGATTCTTAAAGCTTTGGCCAAAGTCAATCACCTAGGGTGGATCACATCAGTTATGAAGAATCGTGGACATGTCGACATGAGATGTGCGCCTCGGAAACTTGACGATGTATTCAATATTTCCTAAGCATAACTCGGATAGCCTACGACAGAGGGATTATTAGACATATGTGATGACCTCGACTTGTATAGTTCAGAAGGTCGTTTGGTGTTCTTCGCGAATTCGGAGGTGGCCGAATTGCATACATATTAGCTTGGCTTATATGACGAACGTGTCTGAACTTAGAGAGTCCCAATATGAAGTGTACTCGTTGAACACTTGGGTAGCTGATGAGTGGTAATTATATCACTATTTCCCACTCATTTGACCTAATATTTTATATAGTTTCTTGAGTTTTGTGAATATTTTGATGTGTTTTGTGTTATTTTGTAGATAAATAAAGTTTCAGGACTCTTTGGAGGTGATTTGGGGCCAAAACAGTGAAAATTGGACAAAATGGCATTTTTGTAATTTTTCGCGTCGCGACGCCTAACATGCGCCTAACCGTGCTAGCGTACGCCGGGTCCACATGTCAGAATCTGAGAAGTTTGATTTTGCTAACGTGCGTCGTGCCACGTGTAACCATCACAGCGATCTGTTAACGTGTGCCGTGCCACGTGTCTTCATCCTATGGTGCAGACAATCGCCATCACCAAATGTCGCCACGTGTCACTCCACGTGTCTGCCACGTCATCATCCACATCACCAGTTGACCGAGTCAAAGTGCCACGCCATCATCAACCACCACAGCGTGCCACATGTCACAATCTTATGGTACCGACATCTCCTTTCGCCATGTGTCGCCACGCAGCGCCAATTAGCACAATTATTGAATCAAATTATCCAAAATCGCCACGTCAGCAGATAAGAATCTGAACCGGCCAATCACGTGTTGACACGTCACTGCATCGCGACGCAGGAACAAACTTGGCGTCGCGACGCGGAGAGCTTATTGGGGCCTATAAATAGAGCTCAAAATTTCAGTTTCAGATGTATCTTCCTCTCTGAATTCTCTGATATAAATATGGAGTTTTTTTATCTAGTTTCTTTAAAATTTCAGTTTTGTAATAAATTTTAATTATGTTCTGTAATAATAGTAATTTATTTTCTTTACTTTTACAGTTTTTACTATTCAACCATGAGGAGGTAACTTCCCCCCTGCTAGGGTGAAAGGTAATTCTTTTACTATTGCTATTTAGATTAATCTTCCTTATATATAATATATTCACTATTTAAAATTTGACTTAATGAGGATACCGCTAGATTGGTCGGTTGGTAATTCATTTTAAACTGGTTTAAACCTGACTAAGCAAGGATACCGCCAGATTGGTCGGTTGGTAATTAAATTTTCTTACCGCCTATATGGCAGGTTTATTTTGGTTCCGCCTTTATGGCCGGTTGGACTTAATTTGACTTAATCAGGTTACCGCCTATATGGCTGGTTGGTAAAATAATCACAAGTTAATATATTATATTAAGGGAGATATCTAAATAGTAAATAGTAAAATTTGATCCTTTTACCTTAACATTTTATTTTATTGTAATTTACTTTTCAGCTTTTACTTTACCGCAATTACTTTTCAGCATTTTTACTTTATGTCTTTTACTTTCAAGTTTTTACTAGTCCTAGTTATGTGTTGTAACTAAATTAGTTATCTGGGATTGTGATGACTTCTAATATCATCGGTTTATAATGGGTTATTTTATAGTTTGGGTAATTTAATGGTTTATTTATTAAGTCTTAAGCTTAATGCGTCTTGTTAATTGGACACTAATAGGATCTGGTACATCTAAAAGAATCTTGACAAAAGAATTTTAGGTTTCAGCCTTAGACTTAATAGCCCACGATCTTCCTTGAGAATAAATAACACTTTAATAGATTTCCTTACAGGATAGACATATACTTGTAGGGCGGGGGTAGCCATAATTGGAACTTAAACTTAATGAATCCAGGTAATTTGGTTGATATAGACATATGGTTCAATTGGGTTATACTGGGTATTTGCGTCTGACCATCGACAGAGGCTTTCGCATAATTTAGTGTTCCATGTTAGTAAACCAATTTATTACACAAACATGAAATAACCACTTCATCTTTTAAAAGATATTGGAAAGATTCACAACCCTAGATAGTTTCCTAATATTGAATTTTCTTAAACATACTTTCGTGCAATTTTATTTACTTGTTTTTAAATTTAAAATCATCACCATTTCAAATCAATCAATCAACCTGTTAAATACTAGTAATCATTTGACCTCATAAAATTAATAGATTAGGTATTAAGTCATCGTGGGATCGATACTTTTTATACTACTTGAACGATACGTGCGCTTGCGTTATACACATGTGATAACACCGGTCAGTAGCCGATTAATTTTGATAAAAGATAATATTCGATATTATAATTACCAACTAAGATAATCAATTGTTATTGGATAGCATGATTATTTTCTTTGACCTAATTGGATTAATTGGATTAATTCAATTATTACACAATGGCTTAATAGTAAAATCATAATTATCTCTATAATTGGAGGATATTATGGTAATTGTAAGGATGTAATAATAGGAGGTTTTGGCTTGATTAATTGGATTAAATCAAAGTGAAAAATATTAACTAATCTATTTCCTAATCATTGGCTTGATTTAATTAGATTAAATCAAACTGGGAGATAATGGAGATTAGTCACACCTAATTATACATATTTGGACAAATTAGATTAAGACTTTCTTAAAATTTAATAACAACTTTTATTAATTAAAAATTTCCTAAGTTTTGCTATAAATAGCAACCTTTATGGAGATTTTAATTAAGCAAAGTAAAAGCTTGAGAAAGCTAAGTACAATTAAATTCTTAGAGAAATTAGCCTAAGTTAGATAAGTGTTTAGAGAAGCTTGTGAGGTCTCTACAACATTTAATCTAGGAGAAATCAAGATTGGATCTTGGGGTGAAGATTGCTAGTATTGGAATCAAGATTGGATCTTTGAATCAACCTTGCTAGGTAAGTTTGATCTTCTCTAAAAGCTATATTTTTTATTAGTGAGACATATAGTGCTGAATTATGTATTAGATACATAATATTGAAATTAGACTAATTAATTTTATTAGGATACTTTGGAAATATAAACACAATATGTTTGTAATTGGGTCAAAATATTTATATTAGACATAAATATAAAATTAGAGTTTGGAACTCTATATTAAAACTTAGAGCTATGACTTGTTAGTGTCCTAGACATGCCCAAGGTCTCTAATACATGATTTAGTGTTAGAATGATTAAGAGAGTTGCGGAAAAAACTTACATTGATCGGATGTTGATTTCAAAAATTTTGTATGTTTGGTGGAAGCTCCAAGCCTTCTTTGAGTGAATCCAATCCAAGTGTGAGTTTTCCCTATCACTTTCACTTGACTCTCTATGTGCTAGCAATGTTGAATTTTGCAACAAAATCTCTAATGAGGAAGGAGAAGGTCACATCAAGAAGAGGGAGAGAGGAAAGCTTTTGTGTTTTGTAATTTTTATTTTATAAAAACAATTACAATTACCAAAGTCAACTTTCTAAAGTTGGTATATGCTTTACCAAAAGCAAAAGCAAAAGTGTTGGAGGGGGAAAATGGCATTAAATGCCCTCAACCACTTCCATCACTCAAGTAGACACTTGATGTAAGTTGGTGGGCCCCACTTTAGATTCAAAATTCAAGTGGGCTTGCTCAACACACTTCGGGCTCAGGTTCGTTTAATCCGATTAAACGAATTTTCCGTCGCACAAGTGTAATACTAGTCTATTCTGCATTATCGATGTCCAGTCTCGATAATACTACGACTATGGATATTTAATGATTAAACCATTCGTGGATTAATATTGTCTCTTATCTTATTAATCCGGAACTAATCATAAGGACTTTTATCATTTATATATCAAAGTAATCTAATTACAAAATGATAAAATAGCAATTTCCTTTGTCACATAGTTAATTTGTACAAAAACCACAATTTCTTTTACAAATAGTGATGCTATGGGTCATAATTGTCCAACAATCTCCCACTTGGCTCATAGCCAATCACTCAAGTATCTAACACATGAACTATGTACATGTCGCTCAAACTTCTGCTGAGAAATAGCTTTCGTCAGCGGATCTGCATTGTTGTCATCTGAAGCGGTCTTTTCGATCTTCACATCGCCACAATGTATGATCTCACGTATTAGATGGAACATCGAAGTACATGTTTGGATCGTTGATGAGACCGCGATTCCTTAGCGTGTGCTATAGCCCCGTTATTGTCACAATAAAATGAACGAGCTTAGCTGCTAACGGAACTACTCCAAATCTAATTAGGAATTTAAGGATCCAAACTGCTTCTTTTACTTCCTCAGCTGCAGCGATATATTCCGCTTCTGTTGTTGAATCAGAAACAGTCTCTTGCTTGGAAGATTTCCAGCTCACTGCTCCGTTGTTCAAACAAAATATATACCCAGATTGCGACTTAGAGTCATCTTTATCGGTTTGGAAACTTGCATCGGTGAACCCAGTCACCTCAAGTTCTCCATCTCTATATATTAAGAAAGCATCCTTAGTTCGTCTAAGATACTTAACGATATTCTTAACAGCAATCCAGTGACCATCACCTAGATCGGTCTGATAGCGACTGCACATGCTCAAAGCATACGAGACATCAGGTCGCGTACATATCATGGCATACATGATCGATCCGACTGCAGAAGCGAACGGGATCCGACTTATGTTATCTCTCTCATCTTGAGTTTTAGGACACATGTCCTTAGATAGAGAGACACCATGTGACACTGGAAGCAGTCCCCTCTTAAACTGATCCATGTTGAATCTCTTCAACACTTTGTCAATGTACGAGCTCTGGGAGAGTACAAGCAGCTTTCTAGATCTATCCCGGTAGATCCTTATTCCCAGAATAAAGGCTGCTTCTCCCAGATCTTTCATGGAGAATTTTAATGAAAACCAAGCTTTCACCGATTGTAGCATGGGAATGTCATTGCCCATAAGCAACACATCATCAACGTAAAGGACAATGAATGTTAGTATGCTCCCACTAACCTTCTTATATACATAAGAATCATATTCGTTTTGAATGAAATCATATTCTTATATGATCTCATCAAAACGTTGGTTCCAAGAACGCGATGCTTGCTTCAATCCATAAATGAATCGATTTAACTTGCAAACCTTGTTTGTCTGTTTTGGTACGACAAAACCGTCAGGCTGTTGCATATAAACATCCTCCAAAAGGTTTCCGTTAAGGAAAGCAGTTTTGATGTCCATCTGCCATATTTCATAATCGAAATATGCAGCAATAGCAAGCATTATCCGAATGGATTTAATCATGGCAACAGGTGAAAAAGTTTCATCGTAATTGACACCATGTTGTTGACGATACCCTTTCGCTACAAGCCTAGCTTTGTACGTTTGTATGTTTGATGAGTGGTATTTATATCACTATTTCTCACTCATTTAACCTAATATTTTGTACAGTTTTTTAGGTTATGTGAACGTTTTGATGTGTTTATTGTTATTTTGCATATAAATAAAGTTTGGAAAGCATTGGAAGCAATTTGGGCCAAAATAGAGAAAAAATGACAAAAGGGGCATTTTCGTAATTTCCAGCGTCGCGACGCCAAGTCCTTCAGCGTCGCGACGCCTAAAGTGAGCCGGTCATGCTAACGTGTGCCGAGGGACACGTGTCAGAATCTGAGAAATTGGACTTGCTAACGTACGCCGACCTTGCTAACGTGCGCCGTGCCACGTGTCATCATCACAGAAGATCTGCTAAAGTGCGCCGGATGCCACGTGTCAATCTCTCATTGGATCGAATATTGGACAAATCACATGTTGCCACGTGTCGACCTCTCATTTGACCGATCCTAAGCCCGTGCCACGTGTCAACTTCTCATTTGACCAAAAATCCAGCCATTCACCATGCGCCACGTGTCGTCTTCTAATTGCGCCACTCTACCGCGTGACACGTGTCACCTCCTGATTGTGCCGACAATGCGCGTGATCAAAAGCCGCGTTGACTAAAAACGCGTGCTGGCGTCGCGACGTCGGTTGGCGAAAATGTCTATAAATTCAGCTCCTCTTCACTTCATTTGGTATGCTTTCCTTGGGATTTTTTTCCCTGATTTCATAGGAAGCATCTAGTTTTGTAATATTAAAATTATGTATTTTTATTTTTAGTTTTTATTACAACTTTTTATTTATTTACTTTATGTTTTGTAGTTAAATTCCGCTGGGGTAAAAGTGAAACCTTTAATATAATTATCTAGGTAAATATCACTTAATTATAATTTATAAATAAATTATTTAACCGGATTAATTAATGACAGACTTTATTACCGTCTATATGGTCGGTCTAAATATAAATTACTTTACCGCCTATATGGCTGGTCTTTATGTGACATATAATTACCGCCTATATGGCTAGTGTAGTTGGACTAATGGATTACCGCCTCCATGGCTTGTTTTAAATGTTTAACATTATTAATTCCTGGGAAAGCAGAACATAAAATAATTTATATATTATAAAAGTGAGATTCCTAGATAAGAAATATTAATGTGGATCCTCTAACCCCAACATTTATTTTTATTCTAGGGAAGTGATGAAACACAATATTCACGCACTTAATAATTGATTTTCTTTTTATGGGTAATTCTTTAGTTTGTTTATTGAGTCTTAAGCTTAATGCTTCTTGTTGTCTGATCACCAATAAGATTGATTTGGTAAACTTAAAATGAACTAGACATAGGGATTTTAGGTTTCAGCCTTAGATTTAATAGCCCCGATCTTCTTGAGGATAGATAACCCTTTAATAGATTTCCTTACAGGATAGACATATACCTGTCGGGCGGGGGTAGCCATAATTGGAACTTAATCTTAATGAATCCAGGTAATTTTGTTGACATAGACATATGGTTCAATTGGGTTATACTGGGTATTGCGTCTGACCATCGACAGAGGCTTTTGCATAATTTCGTGTTTCAGGTTAGCAAATGATTTATTACACATAGATAAGAGAATCAATTCATCTTATATCAATATTGTGGGAGTCTCGACCCTAGATCTTTGAGTCTTTTCTTTATTTTCCTTAGTATTTTCTTTCGAGTCTTTTTTATTTTAATTAGCAAATTCACATTCAACCAACCAAAAGCAATCAATTCCTTCTCCTATAATAGATACATGTAAATAAATAGTATCAATAATTAATAACTACAGTAGGAATTAAGTCATCTTGGGATTGATATTTTTATAATACTTGAACGATACGTACGCTTGCGTTATACGTGTGTGTTTACGCCGGTCAATGTTGCCATCCATGTCCGTCTTCTTCTTGAAGACCCATTTACAACTAATCG